>JALPQI010027682.1:0-12635 GCA_025490895.1 Thaumatotibia leucotreta
TAATTCTCACGGTGTTAATGCATCTTTTATGGTCAAATTCGAGATAAAATACGTTAATAAATCAACAGGTTGTTTTGGCCCCCAAACGCCGATCTGCTGTTAAACGTATAAAGACATTCAACGACACGTCTATATGTTTCCCAATTTTCCCTCCTATGAGCAGCGTAGCTATGTTTTCACATCGAGATCCGTACCTTGAAAGGTTTGTTTCGGCCTCCCAACATCGATCTGCTGTAAACGTATAAAGACATTCAATAACTCACGTCTATGTTCTTCCCAACATTTCCTCTCACGAGCTACGTAACTGTGTTAACAGCGAGGCACGTATCTTCAAAGGTTCGTTTCGGCCTCCAAACGCCGATCTGCTCTAACTGTTTAAAGACATTTAACAACTCACATCTATGTTCTTCCTAACATTTCCTCTCACGAGCTACGTAACTGTCTTCACAGCGAGGCACGTATCTTCAAAGGTTCGTTTCGGCCTCCAAACGCCGATGTGCTCTAACTGTATAAAGACATTAAACAACTCCCATCTATGTTCTTCCCAACTTTGCCTCTTACGAGCTACGTAACTGTCTTCACAGCGAGGCACGTATCTTCAAAGGTTCGTTTCGGCCTCCAAACGCCGATCTGCTCTAACTTTATAAAGACATAAAACAACTCGCATTTATGTCCTTCCCCACATTTCCTCTCACGAGCTGCGTAGTTGTCTTCACAGCGAGGCCCGTACCTTGAAACGTTTGTTTTGGCCTCCCAACACCGATCTGCTGTAAATATATAAAGACATTAAACAACTCACGTCAATGTTTTTCCCAACTTTCCCTCTCACGAGCTGCGTAGCTATGTCTTCACATCGGGGCCCATATCTCGGAAGGTCCGTGTCGGCCTCCCAACGCCGATCGGCTGAGTGCGCGTATGAGGCCGCAGGGGTAGCGTGGGTCACACGCGTTGTAGTTACTACCCCTGAAACAATCAAGTTAATAATCAGCAAATTAAAAATTAAAAAAACTGACTTCTGCAATTTCTCCAAGATCTCCGATTTGTTTCCTATCATCAAATCCTACTTTCTGAATGCAAATGCTTGTAAATGAATTAAAATTACCAAAAGCGCCATACATGTACCTATAACATTTGAAGAGATCCCACGATTTTTCCAAGATCCCATCATCAAACCCCAACTTTGTGCCAACGGGACCATCTCGGGGTTATACACGTTCGATAAAAAAAAATTCAAATTGGTTCACGATTCTCGGAGAAATCGGGTAACAAACATACAGTAAAAAAAAATCAGTCAAATTGTCCTCCTTTTTTGAAATCGGTTACACTGAAATTATGTGCCTATTGTTAAAATGGTTATGCAAATTATAGGTTTTTCTACTATCATTTTATTATTTAGTGCCTGTGTCGTAACATTAGCGATGAATGTATCTACTTTTATGTTTTCGAAATTATTTATTAAAAAATTTGCACATTTAGAGCTGAATTTATAGGCATTCTTGCAATATTTTTTTTATGATTTCGTTCCTTTTCTTAATACCTTAACCAAGCATCATTCGTATTACAGGATTATCCATTATCGTAGTAAGGTGAGCCAAAGAGATTGGTTATTATGAAAAGAGACGAATTGAAAGTAGAAAAACAACGGACCACTTTTTTGATGAGTATATCTAAAGAAAATTAAACGAAACTATAAATTTGTATTCAGCACACGAAACATAAAACGTTTTAACCCTTTATAGACTAAACAAATATAAATAGAACGTTAGATACCGGTTTTTTGTCCATACAAAATAACGGTTCTAATTTCGTTCTTCGGTATATAAATTATTTGCTAATGGAGTAATTCAAAAATATGTTGTTCATTACATAAAAATAATATTAAATTACGACATAAAGAGTGTAAAACATTTTGAAATATTGAGCTATTTCAAGGTTTGTAAAAAAACCGGTTCCGATCCCTGCGTTAGATTACCTTATCAATAAAAAGTTCTAAAATGCTTTACGAAAGAAAACACAAAATTTTCATAATACTTTTTGTATCATAAATGCTACATTACAAATATGTTAAGGTGATAAAACAGTACTCAATATAAATTAAAACTAACAATAATCTATAAAAATATATATATGCTTACCTATAAATGCAATTATAAAAAGAAAAACCCGTCTTTCATATTATTTAATAATCGAATAAAAAATCTTCATAATTTTCATGTCAGTACTTCAATTTTATAATTAATTCTTACCTTACGTAAACGAAAACAGTCTACTTAATTAGAATAAAGTGTCAGATGAAAACATCTCAAAGTACCCAATGTTATGCAAATATTTCACTCAAAGCAATTACCTTTTACTGAATGAAGAGAAGGGAAAATCAGCTTTATAAGAGACGTAGAAATACCTTGCTGAAGATACGAATTACTTTCATACTTTATTTTAAATACGAAACTCTCATGAAACTCATTCTCACTCTCATAAACAAATATGGCGGTCTTTCTTTTTCGAATGGGTTTATTCATGCTCACAGACTATACTCTGTTTGGTCTGGTGTTTAAAAAGGTAAACAATCTTGCAGTATTTTTTTATTGAAAAATGCATATAAAAATCCTAAATATCTAGGTACTTAATGAATCAAAAAGAATGTAAATCACTGTATTTCCTTGTTATATTATGTATATTTGCTAAAACTTATTTTCTACTCGTAGTTTCCAATAAAAAGATACTGCAAGATTGTTTACCTTTTTTTAAACACCAAACCAAACAGAGTATAGCCAACCTGTAGGTATCTATTCACCTTATCTTTCTATTCGTTCACACACTTCTTAATTCTTAACACCTTCGCAGATATTTTTTTACGTATTACTAATAAATATCAATAGATTTTACTAAGTACTAATGTATGATGAATCTCGAGGTTTAAGGTTTTAATTTAGTAATAAAATCAAGATTGTGTTCTAAAAGTGCGTGATTCTGAAATAATGCAAGATTCTAGGTTTGTTTACATTTTTTTTAGATTCCACTGACGATTGGTAACTAAAAACATTTTGTTTCACGCAGGTTACTCACTTCTTTTAATCAAAAAATGCCCGACATGAATACTGTTTTGCTCCGTATATGATGCTCTTCATCATGTTTTCGTCACGTGGCTATGGCAATTGGCTGTTATCGAACATTTTTCGATTATCAACCGTGAGGGACCTGCATGTAATAAAATCTACTCTTTCAAATTTCATCAAACTTTTACCTGTTTACTAAAATATTGATACAATTCAGAATATAGTATCAAAGAATGGTCGCCTAGTCTGTTTCTTCAATCCCTTAGTCGACTTTTACGACACCCGCAGCATAAGTTGGGATGGTGTCAAATGTATTCTTACTGCTATTACCACTCGACCACACGTCTTAGAAGTATAAAAACAGCATTTTTCTCAAACATGCAATAAAATATTGTTGTAATGTTCCTTATGACTGCGAAGTATGACGTTTCGGGCGCGACTAGGATAATAGGTTAATGGAATTGAATACAAATCTAAAAGGCCTAGGCCGGCAAAGTGCTCTTTTTTAATTTAATTCCTCATACATTTGTGGCACAGGCATCATGACATTCTGCCACCATGCAATAGGTACTAGTAGTAGTAGTAGTAAATCACTTTATTGTACACAGAATATGTTACAACAACAGTTATACAGAAATTTAGATACGAAGGCGAACTTATCCCTATAAGGGGACTAACCAGGGCAAGGGACTAGTTACGCATATAAAAAAAACTTTGTTGTTTTTGTTGTTGATTTCATTGCATGTTCGAGAAATGCACTATACATACCTCGGCCGGAAATATGGGGTTGCCCGTCTATATGTCTTCGGCCGGCAACCCCTTTCGTCCCAGCCTCTATAGTAATGTACTATTTATTCACCTGTACTTTTCCCTGCCTTCTGCGCCCAGTCCATGAGCCCTGTAACCGAATGGTTCCCAGATAGCTGGCCCACACAGTCGCCTCGCTTGACAGCAGCGCTGAGGCCCACTGTCCCACTGTTGGCCTTGACCCCAGACAGGTAGGCTGTGCCGCTGCATGCGGAGTCCGCGACATTGTGGTCTACACAATAAGTCTGAAAGTAATAAGTATTTCAGTAATTTTATACAAATTCCCAGTACTTATACACAATATCCTCAATTTAAATATAGGATACCTATTATGAGGTATATTAATATTTAAAAATAATATTTTAGCCTAAATAATGTCCCTCTGCTGGGCACAGGCCTCCCCTCATATAAGAGAGAGATTGGGCTATATAGCCCCCACGCTGGTCCTAACCTCCTGCCGCCCAGGCGATAAAAATTGCCAGTGAATTTGGAATTAATAGTGCAGGAAATAGAATAGGATTTCATTTGTTTGAGGAGACCTTTTAATAGGCCTCTAGGCGGCAGGAGGCTAAGCCGGTTGGGAACTTCACATACACCTTTGAATTTCTTCGCGGATGTATGCAAGTTTCCTCACGATGTTTTCCTTCGCCGAAAGCTAATGTTAAATATCATCTGATATTCCGTACATAAGTTTCGGAAAAACTCATTGGCACGAGCCAGGATTTGAACTCATGACCTCCGTCGCTTATTTAGAAAATGAAGTATATAAACGTCACCTGATTTAGCCCCTAACCATTGTTAGTCCCGTTCGATCTTATAGGCGTATTGATAAGATCGAAAGGGACAATACTTAACCTTACCGGAAATTGTCTAACAAAAAAGTGGTGATCTTTTGGCCCCTAGGCCATTAATTATCGTGTTCCGATGACCAAAAACAGGAAAAGGTTTTTTTGAACAACAGTAATTTTCATTTTCTTTGGAGGAATAGGCCTATTTGGGCAATCAGCTCCATAGAAAAACGAAATTTATTCGAAAAAAATGAAGAGAATACAATGCTGAATGGGCTATTAAGACTGATCACCACATATTTTATTACCCTGTACATGATAAATTAAATACTATGAACTGTACAGTCAAGTGAAAAAGAAATATCGAAAGAATAGCTTATAAATATGTTACGACATTCTCATAAGGCACTGGTCTCACTGCGAGCTACTAAGCTATGAACTATCGGCTATAAACACGAACAAAAGATACGGAGTTCGTAAAAATAAAAGAGACACGGCGATACTCGCCCAGCTGCTATCAGCTATCAACGCCGGGCGGTAGCGGAAGCATACTTGTTCGTGTTTATAGGCCATAGTTCATAGCTTAGTAGCTCGCGGTGAGACCAGTGCCTTACGCATTAAAGTGCACTGGGACTATTTTTGAGTATTTCATATACATCTTATTTTGCTTTTGACTGTAAACAAACAACCTTATTCCGTGAGATACCCATCCATACACAAATACATTTAATTACGCAAGTAGCGTATCACAGCGTGTGTAATCAAAGAGTGAAATAATTACAGATGACCCAATTTGATCAGGACGAGGAGCTCGGTACAGTCAAGTACGAATATTCCTATCCTACGTCCCTATCCATACGTCAATGTAACTTGGGTTACAGATAGCGTATTAAACGAGATAATGAATCGTATTAACTGTGAAAAAATTAGGTAAACTTGACTAAATTAACAGAGATTGGGCATAAAATGGCGTTTTATGGGAGAAATCACAGAATTAGATTTGGATAGAAGAAAAAAGTTCATTCATTTGTATGGCGGCCGAGCGTGTCAAATTTTGTACTGAAGTTGTTACTTGCCTATGATTTTAAATATGTCTCAGGCCCTTGAGTATTCATATTTTTTTGTGTAGTTACAATTAATATTACTTAAGCAGGCATTATTAATGTTTTTGTTCACTTCGACTTGACGCCCGAAAGCTACAAGCTGCGATCAAAGACGGACAACTCAGTAGATTTTACTGAGTTCATTTGACACGCTAAGTAGATGTGTTTGCTTGATCTATGGTATACGACATCTGTGCTACGTTTCTATTCATACGTTCATGTAACTTGGGTTACAGATAGCGTATTTAAACGAGATAATGAATCGTATTAACCGTGAAAAAATTTAGGTAAACTTGACTAATTTAATAGAGATTGGGCATAAAATGGCGTTTTATGGGAGAAATCGTATTAACGTGATGGTATTAAGGGGGTTCTACTGTATGTTACGACACTTACGACGTTCTTATTACACAGACTTAGTGCATTGGGACATATTTTTGAGCATTCTCGTATATATTTTGCCTTTGACTGTACAAATTAGTGAATTATCCTATGTAACTGACTCATGATACGAATTTGAATATACAGAGTGCTTGCGAGCATTGCGAGTGATTTTAAACATGCATTGTAGATGTCAAAATCAACAAAAAAGAGCCATGCTGCGGACAAACAGACAGACAGCCATAGCAAAACTGTAAGGGTTCCTCATTTATTACGAAACCCTAATAAATGACGTTTTGTTCTTTGCAAATGGGACGTTTTCTCTTATTTTCTGAATAAAATGTTTGCCATCTCAATGCCACACCACCAGGGATCGGAACCGGTATTTTAGAAAAACCTCGAAATAGCTCAATATTTTAATAGTATATTGTGCATCAAGGGAGGTAATTACGGAATTACTAACGAGAGTGTTAGAAGCCCGACGCCATTAGGCGGAGGGCTTTTATGACTCGAGTTAGTATTCCGCTTACCGATCGTGATGCATACAATGTTTTTCATCACACTTGCCAACCAAAAAATAAGTTTTAAGACATAATATCTATTTTTAGCATCAAATGAACATTTTTCATTTCATTTCATTTCATAATATTATTAAATGACGTACTGACATTTGTATTACTCCCTAGGGAATTTCACTTTTCTATTACTCCCGCTAACGCGCGCAAGAAATGGCGCGCTTAGACAGCAAGTGTGATGAAAAATGTTTTACACTCTTTATGTAGTATTCAACATTAACATTAACTATTAACATCATATTTTTGAATTACTCCATAAACAAAAATATTATAAACCGAAGAACGAAAAAGAACGGAATTCGAACCGTTCTTTTGTATGGAGCAAAAACCGGTATCCGATCCCTGCACACTACGATTAAATTCATAATGCATGCATATGTGAAGTCTTATGGTTGGATTATAATTCAATTAAGTATATTTATTATAAAGCAAAATTATGATTTAAAATGTGGACACATGTAAGCTTGAAATAAAATCAAAAACGAATGAGGGTTTTTGATAATTTTTGTGCCACTATGAGCGGTGAGATGGCAGCACTGTCGCATAAGGTCCAACGAAAAGTTAAAATATTACCTATTTAATTTTCTATATATTTGTAGGATTATTTATTACTTTAGGTTTTTTTAATGAATGAATAAAATAGTTCTAAAGCAATTCCCATGAAATGAACAATGTAGTTCTAGTAATTTTCTTTAATACCAGGACGCTTATCTAAGTTGCCAATCGCTAACGATTAGTAGCGTATCGTAGTTTTCCCTCTCAGCCACTCTTTCATATTAGTGCGACAACGACAGCTGCCTTCCGTTTACGATTGACGATCTTGTCTAAGCACCCAGGTAATTTCCGTCCCTGTTTTTGAGCTCAATCTTCACTTCGCGATCGTCGCTGACCGTCGTTACGACTAGTCGTAATGCATTACAATACAATATCAATAAACTTTCAAATATAATTAAATTTCTATATATATGCTATGTTCAGTACCTAAGGTACACCCGGGTAAGATCGGACTATTTTTCGGTGAGTTGGAAGGATGTCACAAAAAAAACATATTTTTATTCTCACTAACTTTTACCTGCAGATGTGTAATGTACCTGTGAAATAAAAAAAATCAAGCTTTACATATAAATTTACTTGATGCCGCTCAGCTCAATAGCTTTTGGAGTAATCGACACTCAAACTTGCACAATTTTTTTTCAAGACATCAACCGAAAAACCTTCTTGGCTTAAGATCGAACTAGTATCTAATTTCAACTCTAAAGTAAGGGGAAGAAGGTGCATAACTTCCTGTTAAAGATCGGATCTCCAAAAATTCTCGAAAAATTCACTTTTTTTAAACGTTCGTAGCTCACGACTGGTGCGCCTGAGCGGTTGCTGCAGGGGCGGGGAGAAATGGCGACATGCATAATATAGGAAAAAACACTACTATTTTAGTAGTTATTGCGGTCATCCGATCTTACATTAGATCCGATCTTAGCCGAGTGTACCTTATATGTAATGAATAGTATGAATCTGACAGCTGCATGTACCTCATGCCTACGTAGCGACGCCTGGTGGCGGAAAAAGTATCGTACACACTCATTATTGCGAGAGAAATTAATTGCGTTCATAAAATACCGTGTGGGATCACATTAAAATAATTTCACTGGCATCATATTTAGTACGATAATTGGATCCTTTGACATACCTGTCGTGTGGTTTGTTAACTGGGGTCAAAGACAGGTGAATAATTAACGTTATTTATCTAATATGTAATATGGTACATTTTTGTGTAGAAAATACAGAGTGTATAAATCCGAAAATTGTAAACAAATATGGCTGACTGGCCATAGCATATGACGTCTTTGACACATACCGTATCAAAGATACATATATTTTTGGGTCATTTACAGTAAATGTGTACCTTTTAATTCTTATACTGACACGGACTGTAATACACCATTTTACTCGGCATCGTGCGTACTTTTCAGTTATGAAACAAAAAAAGTATGTCTCTGATGTCACGAAAATAAGTATGTAAATTGAGATTTCTCACTTTAGTTACCCCCATATTAATGGTATGAAAAAATCTGTAGCGAATTTGTGATTTTTTTATCAGTTTCGTTACATTTCGTTTCATACATTTATTATGGGAGTAACTAAACTGAGTAATCTCAATTTGCATACTTATTTTTGTAACATTAGAGACATACTTTTTTTGTTTGATAACTGAAAAGTACGCACGATGCCGAGTTTAATGGTGTATTACAGTCCATGATCGCATATAAAAACTAAAAGGTACACTTTTACTGCAAATTACCCTTTTACGTTAATAAAATCCTCCGCAGCCTAGTTGGTAGTGACCCTGCCTACGAAGCTGGAGGTTCCGGGTTGGAATCCCGGCGAGGGCATTATTTGTGTATTTATTTATCACAAATATTTGTTCCTTGGTCATGGCTGTCTATGTATTAAAGTATATATATGTATCTATCTATTATACAGGGTGTTTGGTTAGCGGTGTCGGAGCTTTTAAGGGCTTAAACTACAATCAATTTTATCGATAAATTACCATACAATTTTTTTTTTGTGCCAACGATAATTAAATGGCGGCCATTTTAAAATTTCAAACAGACGAATACGGGCGCACGTGATATTTCTGGAATTTTACATTTGTTATCGGTCCTATCCCTGCAAAAAAATCTCGTTAGAGAGCTCATTAGATAAGCAAACTAATTAAGCTAATCATTTGGCTCAACTATTTGAACAACAAGGCTAAAAAATTTTTTTAAAATTAAAAATAGTAAAATATTCACCTTAATTTTTCAATTAATTTAATTTTGCATGAAAACTAGGTCGTTAAGATAGGTTTTTGGTGTTGTTATTTATTATTACAGTATGTTAGCTAAAAAATAACACCATAATTACAGTTATACCTGAAGTACTTTAGGAATTACAAGTGCTCAAACATACACCAAAACTGCTGCATTCAGCGTTCCCGATGCAAAATCCATAAACAAATGAATGTCAGCAGTGTACTGACTAGTGAAGTGGCCGCCTTCCATCCATCCAGTGCATGTTTGAGCACTTCTAATTTCTAAAGTACTTAAGGTATAACTGTAATTATGGTGTTGTGTTTTAGCTAACATTCTGTACTAACAAACAACAACACCAAAAACCTATCTAAACGACCTAGTTTTCATGCAAAATTAAATTAATTGAAAAATTAAGGTGTTTTTTTGCCTATTTTTAATAAAAAAAAATTTTTTTAGCCTTGTTGTTCAAATAGTTGACTCAAATGATTAGCTTAATTAGTTTGTTTATCTAATGAGCTCTCTAACGAGATTTTTTTTGCAAGGATAGGACCGATAACAAACTTATAATTCCAGAAATATCACGTGCACTTGTATTCGTCAGTTTGAAATTTTAAAATGGCCGCCATTTAATTATCGTTGGCACAAAAAAATAATTGTATGGTAATTTATCGATGAAATTGATTGTAGTTTAAGCCCTTAAAAGCTCCGACACCGCTAGCCAAACACCCTGTATATATCGTGTCACATCACAACCCTTAATTGAGCTTACCGTGGGACTAGGTCGATTTGTGTAAGATGTCCCAAGATACCTATTTATTTATTTATTTTTATTTATTTATTTAAAATAGCCGTGGCCATGGCCGTGTGGTGACGGCAGTAAGAAAACATTGGTCACCACCCCAACTCTCCCGTGGGTGTCGTAAGAGTCGACTAAGGGATTGAAGTGTCATTCGTTGATAGAAGATTGATGATGATGCAGCAGCGTCGTGCATTTTCACTTCTAGGGACACCCAATTAGCTTAACTCTCACAAAAAAGTTAAATTCGATGTCAGTTTTGTAACGAAAATTAAGCATTAAATATAAACAAAAATATTTTTTTATCTTAATCCAGAAAAAATACGCGTTTATGCAATATAAAAACATGAATAAAGTAGATGTACGTAAACATTTCATGCGTAATTGTCGTTACAAAGCTGACATCGAAGTTAACTTTTTTATGTATGGAGCGATAATCTCCAAAAATATTGACTTTAGAAAAAACTTTCTTTTAAGACCCATTTTATTTTTTAAAGATCCTTACCTTAGATAATCCAGTGAACGGGAACATCTCGAAGCTAAGCTTGATCTCTTCGCCCAGGTGGCCATACTTCTGGCCGAGATACGCCCTGGTGGCAGCGATGGTGGTGACACTCATCCCGTCACCGAGGAACAGTATTACATTCTTCGCCACGTTTGTGTTGAGTGGCGCTGACAGCTGGAATTAAATTAATAAATAAATATCCTGAGAAAATATTGGGTGTGGGCAAGCGTAGTGTAGGACGCCCTCAGGCAAGGTGGAGCGACGATTTGCGCAGGATGGCTGGCAGGAGCTGGATGCGAGCAGCCGAAGATCGAGAACGGTGGCGTGAAATTGGGGAGGCCTATGTCCAGCAGTGGACTGCAATAGGCTGATGATGAATACTGGGTGTAGGTCTAATACGCTCTTAACGGGGGTAGTATAAGACATAATAAGTTCCTTTATATATTTTTATATAAAATTAGTGCAATAAAATTATCCGTAGGTAAATAATTCGGTGCGCAATGTAGAGCAACACACTCAAGTTCAACTCTCGTTGACAACTGATTTGAATTTGACAAAAAGCAGATGACATAACTGCTATATCAATATGTGTTAGTTTTTAGTAAAACGTCCCACTTTGTCGCTTACCATAAAGACGAGATTTACTTGTATCTTCATATGAATAAACCGACAAAGCGGCTTTATGGCAAACGACAAAGTGGGACGTTTTACTAAACTCACGCACATATTAACAAATGTTCACACCTACATTGCTGCTACAAAAATCTTAAAAAAAAAATCGGTAGGGTCATAATTAAGTGTAACTTTAAAACAAACCTCGTAATCCATGAGTACACTGCTGAATCTCATGCCTGGTTTAATGTATCGCCCGTATTAGATTAACACACGGTATATTTTCTTCGGGTTCCTTCATTTAATGTGGCAATGCTGCCAACTGCCCAGAAGGCTAAGTACTGACTGACAGTGATCTGGGGCAATTTTTTTTAAAAGTTTGTTATTGTAAAAAAAGGCGCCTAGCCTTGTAAGGGATTGCATATAGGGGCTTGTGCATAAATCACGCGAGGTCCTATTGGGGGGGAGGGGGTTCAAGAAAACATCACGAAAGATCACGGTAGGGGAGGGGGGAGGGGTACAAGGAGACCTCACGTGTATTTTTCTACGATGAACAAACTAAGAAATATTGTGAATTTCGGCTAGCGAACGTGAAAAGTTCAATGAAAAAAATACACGTGAGACTGCTAGGGGGGGGGTCTAGTCAAGAAACTCACCAAACATCACCATGAGGGAGGGGGGGGTCAAAAAGTAGCCGAAAAAACCTCACATGATTTATGCATGAGCCCTAGGTACCCGAGAAATGTGACCGGTGGTTGCTAAGACCGAGTGGCCGAAGGGTACAGGCATCAGCCGCGAAAGTTGAGTACGTGGGTTCGATCCCCACCTCGGACATTAGGTGATCTTGGTCGTTTTTCTTTGGTACCGTCAAATGCCCTATCTTTGCCCGCTTTTTTAAAAAAAACACGAATTTCTCAAAAAAAAAACTATGAAAGCTTACTACTTTTTTTGGCTTAACAGGTTTATTGTGATCAAGTGCAGTTGTCTGTGTTTCACAAAAATTTTTAAATCATCATTTTATTTATATTTTTTGCGATTTTGAGGGCGGGTAAAGTTATCCGGACTTTTGGCCAACATTGCCCATGTCGATTTTGCACTTAAATATAGCTCGTATAGCTTTGAAACAAGAATCACACCTAGCTTACGGGCAATCCTACCGTTTCCTGTAAACAGCTCAGCGATAACTGTGTAAATTTTTGAATAAATCAAGTGGGCAATGTTAC
>JALPQI010027683.1:0-14186 GCA_025490895.1 Thaumatotibia leucotreta
CCTATAAATGTGTTGAAAATTAAATGCGCGTATTTATTTTGACAGTTCGTTATACGGTCGGCTCAGTGCTGCCATCTCACCTCCTCATAGCGGCAGAAAATGTATCAAAAACCCTCATTGTACATTATTAATTATATGTATACAATAAGTAATAACTACAGTCGCCATCAGATATATCGGAGCTGCCAAGGTGCTCACAAATATCTGGGTCGCATTTTATAAAGTTACAATTTACAATTTCGCTGTTTGCCTCTCTAACGCACGTACATATTGGCTAGAAAGAGAGGGCAAACAGCGAAATTGTAAATTGTAACTTTATAAAACGCGACCCTGGCCTACTACCGCGAAAATCGAAATTCGTAAATTTCAAGGATTTGTCTCTCTCACTCTAATGACGCCTTGGAGTGACAGAGAAAAATCCTCGAAATTTACGAACTTCGATTTTCTCGGTAGTAGGCCAGTATTGTCATGGCATTTGAGTGCATGTTCAGATATTTTGTGAGCATGAGTGCATGTTCCATTTAAAGGGTCTCGCGTGACTCCCAATATAATGTCGCAGCCGTCGCAGGTAATCTTCCGGGACGACAGGTGATCCGTTTATCGCGTAAACCGCGTCTACGTTTACTTCAGTTTTAAGATCGCCTACTACTGCGAACACTGATATTCGTAAAATTCAAGGATTTCTCTCTAAAATGTTCGGATTTCGAAAATTGCGATATCAACGGGATTACGATATCAGCAGACGCCATATCAACAGGATATATCGTTACTTGCAATCATTTAAAACAAATTGTTTCATTAATCATATTTTCAATAATTATTATAAAAATGTAACATTTTTTATTCAGTATTAAAAATTTAATAATATATGCGGAACCTTATCTTTAAATCCCATTTCATCCTGACATATTATTTGTTGACATCTGTGAAGACTGTCAAAATTATTCATCTCTCGTTTCCTGGATATTTTTGTGTAAATTTAACTGCGTTTCAATTGAGAAACTAGATATTTGTGTTAATGCCTTTAACTATCGCGCTCTCATTCGTTAATTATCGAGTATCCATGTGAGGTTATTGTCACGTAACAGTTTGTGTGGTAAAAATGTCGGAGAAGCCTGATAAGCCAGTGGCCAGCGGGGTGCAGCCTATCGTGAAGATCGGGCACTACACGCTGGGCGCTACGCTCGGGGTCGGGACCTTCGGTAAAGTGAAGATCGGCGAGCATCAGCTGACCAAGCACAAGGTCGCGGTCAAGATCCTGAACCGTCAGAAGATCAAGTCGCTGGATGTTGTGGGAAAGATCCGCCGTGAAATACAGAATCTCAAGTTGTTCCGGCATCCTCATATCATCAAATTGTACCAGGTATTTTCTACATTTGTTCATTAACACAATGATATCATGTGAGTCCAATTTAAAACTGAGATGATCATTAATGCTCAATCAAATTATTAATAACATAGTATGATGACACCAATAATGTAAGGTGCAAAGTGCTGAAGGTTTGTTAAGAACTTGGAACCTAGTATGTTGTTGCCGTTGATGTCTTAAGCATGGATGTAGAATGATTGTAAGCCTAAATTACCTTAATTGGTTTTGTTGAATAGAATATCTTAATTATTACAAAATGAGTCTACTTTTTTAATGTGAGGGGTGACAATATGACTTTAGAATAATACAAAATATGTTATGCATATTTTTGCTAAAACTTTGAGTACTTTAAAATCAAGTACCTAACATATTTTCAATATTGTGTATTTTATACATATTTGTGGCCAGTATGCTACAGATATGATATAAAAAAAACGGCCAAGAGCATGTCGGGCCATGTTCAGTAGGGTCCATAGTTATGCGAAAATGGCTGGACCAATTATGTTTGAATTAGTTTTATTTGAAAGTATTCTATAAGCCCACTGTTCAATGTATATTGTTTAATATATAAAATGACTATGACTATGGTTCATGATTTTTTTTCATATTTTTTTGGACCTTTAAATCAAAAGTTAGAGGGGGACACAATTTTTTTTCTTCTAGAGCACTTATCTCCAAAAATATTGATTTAAGAAAAAAACTTTCTTTTGGGACCTTTATTTATTTTCAAAGACCTATTCAGCGATACCCCACATTATAGCTTTAATGTGAAATTAAAAAATCATCCCCACTTTATTTATAGGGGAGGTACCCTAAAAAAACGTTTTTTTTTCTACATTTTATTCTACCACTTTGTTGATTGATATATTATGTATACTTGTACCAAATTGCAAATTTCTAGTACAAACAGCCAAGGAGCTCTGCTGCGGACAGACAGACATGGCAAAACTATAAGGGTTGCGATTTTGTCATTTTGGCTACGGAACCCTAAAAAGGGACCATTCATATATCATGTTTTATATTCAATTAAAAAAATTGCAAAAGAAGCACTTTGTAACTTGTAACACATTTGCTATGGCAATTACTTAACATCACAATTAACCATACTTTCTTTTGATCCAATGCAATAGCAAAGTAATGTTATTCAGATTGCCTATAATATGGCCACATCTAATACTAACTTCTAATGTCCACAATTATTTAATATTTTAAATAATATATTAGAGATACTATTAAATATTATTGGCCAGTTCTTATCTTTTGATAAAATTTGCTATACATCTTTTAAAAGTTGTTTTTGTGAACATTAACTAAAATGAAACAAATTATACTTCCTCACTTCCAGGTGATCTCTACTCCAACAGACATCTTCATGATAATGGAGTATGTGTCTGGCGGAGAGCTGTTTGACTACATTGTGAAAAGAGGCAAGCTGCAGGAACATGAGGCTCGCAGGTTAGTGGTACAGTCAAGTGCAAAAATAAGTATCGAAAGAATCCGTTCATAAATATGTTACGACGTTCTTATTACACAGAATTAGAGTGCACTGGGACATATTTTTGAACGTTTTTGTATACCCCTTATTTTGTCTTCGACTGTACATGAAATACAGACTAAATTACTATTATACATACTTGTATTATACCAAAGACAAAATACCAAGTTTACCAACATCAGAGCTGAGGATGGAGATGGAACTCATATACTCAGCTTTTGCAGTTAACCCTTTAATGGGTCATCATCATCATCATCTCAGCCATAAGACGTCCACTGCTGAATATAGGCCTCCCCTCTGGACCTCCACATGTACTGGTTAGATGAGACCTGCATCCAGTCGCCTGTCCATCTTGTGGGTGGACATCCTACGCTGCGTTTAATGGGTATTGGCCACATATTTGCCGTCATATAAAAAACAAAACCAAATCAATTTATAAATATGTATGGTTTGAAATTGAATGCTTTAACACAGCTGTCAAATGGTCAAAGGGTTAATGCTTAAAAAATGATGGTAACATAGCCTAAGGATACCTACAACACCACAGGAGGTGTCACATGCATATCCCTGACTCTTTAAAATACACTTCATGTATATCATACCTTTATAAAATAAGATGTTCAGTATTTTATTCTAAACTTCAGGAAAGTATTTTTTTTTCATCTCAAAAAACTTCATAATTTTAATAATTTTTCCAGATTCTTCCAGCAGATAATCTCGGGCGTGGATTACTGCCACCGACACATGATCGTGCATCGTGATTTAAAGCCAGAGAATCTGCTGCTGGACCACAACATGCATGTCAAGATTGCCGACTTTGGCTTGTCTAACATGATGATGGATGGAGAGTTCTTGAGGACATCCTGTGGTTCTCCTAACTATGCTGCGCCTGAGGTATGAATATTTACCTAGTAACAATAAGCGACTATGACTATTTACCATCATCCATCAGCATTGTCAGTAAAGTACAGATTTAACATGTGTTAAACCTGCACTTTACTGACAATGCCAACTTACTGGCCCATATTTCGTTAGTACATTCGGCATCAATATCGTATCGTCAGGAATATTCAAAAATATCTGTACAAGCCTCTATCATTATGGCAATAAAGGCGTGTTGAGATATTTTTGAGCGCTACGGGCGCTACGATATATCTGATGGCGACTGTGCCTTTCACACATTGTCATGAAATGCATTGAAAAATTCACCATTTGCAATCTGATTTCTATTAGGTGAAGTTTACACAAGTGATTGCTATATTCCAGGGATCGGATAACGGTTTTTTCTCCATACATAAGAACGGTTCGAATTCCGTTCTTTTTCGTTCTTCGGTAGATATTTTTGTTAATGGAGTAATTCAAAAATATGATGTTAATAATTAATAACTACATAAAATGTAGTGTACATAAAAAGTGTAAAACATTTTTTAAATATTTAGCTGTTTCGAGGTTTTTCTAAAAAACCGGTTCCGATCTCTGCTATATTCTCATCATACATCTCTTTTGATATTCTTTGCATTGGGATTTTCAAAACTGGGGCGCCATTTGAAACTTATTTGTTTATTCGATTGGTTTTAAAATCCTTTTTAGAAATAGAAATAGAAAATAATTTATTCCTGACACACATTACATACATTATAAGGACAAAATAGATAAGAAAAAGAAAAATGCTACGAAATGGTCTCATCTCAGCATATTGCTGGCGTGAGCCAGCGCTGATCTTCCGATGAGACCATTAAGTGAAAGATTCACGACGGGAACTGAATCAGTTTTTTTATTATTTATCACCAAAATTCATCCACAGGTTATATCCGGCAAGCTATACGCCGGCCCAGAGGTCGACGTGTGGTCCTGCGGGGTCATCCTCTACGCCCTCCTCTGCGGCACCCTGCCCTTCGACGACGAGCATGTGCCCACTCTCTTCCGCAAGATCAAGTCTGGCATCTTCCCCATCCCGGAGTACCTGAACAAGAGCGTGGTCAGCCTGCTGTGCACCATGCTGCAGGTGGACCCCATGAAGCGCGCCAGTATTGAGGATGTGAAGAAGCACGAGTGGTTCCAGAAGGATCTGCCGGGGTATTTGTTCCCATCGCCTGTTGAGCAGGTAATTTTGCTTTATTTTACTGTTTATATTCTAAATAGGTTAATTATCTTCGTCATTCTAGTGGGATTCCTCGAATTTCTTGGTGACTCGGCTTTCAATTTGGACCCGCCTAATAAGCGACATATTATATCGTTCTAGATAGGTCACCTGGTGGTTCAAATGACCCATATTTTTTTCAGCATGGGCCGCTAGTCTATATACAGTTACTCATCTAATTATATGAGAGTGTGTAGCCAAGTTGCTAATCGCTAACGCTCAGTAGCGTAACCTCTTACACAAAAGATCCCAATGGGTCGAAGTGTATCCGTAAGGGCCCCACCAATAAGATGAGAGTGTAACCTACATTTCTCTCTCTAGAGATAGGGCCAGTATAGAGAATATGAAGAAGCATCAGTGGTTCCAGAAGCATATGCCAGGCCAGGGTCTGTTCCTGTCGCCGTTGAACAGGTAATAGATATTTTAGTATATGCTGAAATAGGGACTAGGTCAATTTGTGTATTGATATAAACCCTTCGATGACGAGCACGTGCCCACCCTCCGCAAGATCAAGTCGGGCATCTTCCCCATCCCGGAGTACCTGAACAAGAGCGTGGTCAGCCTGCTGTGCACCATGCTGCAGGTGGACCCCATGAAGCGCGCCAGTATTGAGGATGTGAAGAAGCATGAGTGGTTCCAGAAGGATCTGCCGGGGTATTTGTTCCCGTCGCCTGTGGAACAGGTAGTTTTGCCTTGTTTTACTGTTTATGCTCTAAATAGGTTAATTATCTTCGTTATTCTAGTGGGATTCCTCGAATTTCTTGGTGACTCGGCTTTCAATTTGGACCCGGCTAATAAGCGACAGTGATTGGTATACAGTTACTCATGAGTGTGTAGCCAAATTGCTAATCGCTAACGCTCAGTAGCGTAACCTACATTTCTCTCTCTAGAGATAGGGCCAGTATAGAAAATGTGAAGAAGCATGAGTGGTTCCAGAAGCATATGCCAGGCCAGGGTCTGTTCCTGTCACTCGTTGAACAGGTAATAGATCTCAAATAGGGACTAGGTTTTCAATTTGGACCCGCCTAATAAGCGACAGTGATTAGTATCATCATCATCAGCCAATTGACGTCCACTGCTGGACATAGGCCTCCCCCAGAGAGTTCCACAAAGATCGGTCGTGAGCTTTCCGCATCCATTGGACACCCGCAACCTTTACCAGGTCGTCGCTCCATCTTGTGGTTGGTATACAGTTACTCATCTAATTAGAAGATGACAGTGTGTAGCCAAGTTGCTAATGGCTAACGCTCAGTAGCGTATCCTACATTTCTCTCTCTAGAGATAGGGCCATTATAGAGAATCTGAAGAAGCATGAGTGGTTCCAGAAGCATATACCAGGCCAGGGTCTGTTCCTGTCGCCCGTTGAACAGGTAATAGATACTCATCTTAGTCTATGCTTAAATAGGGACTAGGTCGATTTGTGTATTGATATAAACCCTTCGACGACGAGCACGTGCCCACCCTCTTCCGCAAGATCAAGTCGGGCATCTTCCCCATCCCGGAGTACCTGAACAAGAGCGTGGTCAGCCTGCTGTGCACCATGCTGCAGGTGGACCCCATGAAGCGCGCCAGTATTGAGGATGTGAAGAAGCACGAGTGGTTCCAGAAGGATCTGCCGGGGTATTTGTTCCCGTCGCCTGTTGAGCAGGTAATTTTTCTTTATTTTACTGTTTATGCTCTAAATAGGTTAATTATCTTCGTCATTCTAGTGGGATTCCTCGAATTTCTTGATGACTCGGCTTTCAATTTGGACCTAATAAGCGACAGTGATTGGTATACAGTTACTCATCTAATTAGATGAGAGTGTGTAGCCAAGTTGCTAATCGCTAACGCTCAGTAGCGTAACCTACATTTCTCTCTCTAGAGATAGAGCCAGTATAGAGAATGTGAAGAAGCATGAGTGGTTCCAGAAGCATATGCCAGGCCAGGGTCTGTTCCTGTCGCCCGTTGAACAGGTAATTTTTGCCTTGTTTTACTGTTTATGTTCTAAGTAGGTTAATTATCTTCGTCATTCTAGTGCGATTCCTCGAATTTCTTGGTGACAGTGATTGGTAATGGTATACAGTTACTCATCTAATTAGATGAGAGTGTGTAGCCAAGTTGCTAATCGCTAACGCTCAGTAGCGTAACCTACATTTCTGTCTCTAGAGATAGGGCCAGTATAGAGAATCTGAAGAAGCATGAGTGGTTCCAGAAGCATATGCCAGGTGTGTATACATTTTTTGATATCGTCAGTGTCTAGCTCAAATGGCCAAAACGGAAGACCAGCGCTGGCTCTGCTGGCATAATGCTGAGTTTTGGCCATTTCTAGACAAAATTTCATGTTTACTGTTTTGATTTGTTTTGTTTGTACTGTGTTCTTGTCTCGAATAAACGTTTTTCTTTCTTTTCTTTCTTTCTTTCTTTCTTCCCAGGGTCTATTCCTGTCGCCCGTTGAACAGGTAATAGATACTCATCTTAGTCTATGCTTAAATAGGGACTAGGTCGATTTGTGTATTGATGTAAACCCTTCGACGACGAGCACGTGCCCACCCTCCGCAAGATCAAGTCGGGCATCTTCCCCATCCCGGAGTACCTGAACAAGAGCGTGGTCAGCCTGCTGTGCACCATGCTGCAGGTGGACCCCATGAAGCGCGCCAGTATTGAGGATGTGAAGAAGCACGAGTGGTTCCAGAAGGATCTGCCGGGGTATTTGTTCCCGTCGCCTGTTGAGCAGGTAATTTTGCTTTAATTTACTGTTTATACTCTAAATAGGTTAATTATCTTCGTCATTCTAGTGGGATTCCTCGAATTTCTTGGTGACTCGGCTTTCAATTTGGACCTAATAAGCGACAGTGATTGGTATACAGTTACTCATCTAATTAGATGAGAGTGTGTAGCCAAGTTGCTAATCGCTAGCGCTCAGTAGCGTATCCTACATTTCTCTCTCTAGAGATAGGGCCAGTATAGAGAATCTGAAGAAGCATGAGTGGTTCCAGAAGCATATGCCAGGCCAGGGTCTGTTCCTGTCACCCGTTGAACAGGTAATAGATACTCATCTTAGTCTATGCCTAAATAGGGACTAGGTCGATTTGTGTATTGATATAAACCCTTCGACGACGAGCACGTGCCCACCCTCTGCAAGATCAAGTCGGGCATCTTCCCCATCCCGGAGTACCTGAACAAGAGCGTGGTCAGCCTGCTGTGCACCATGCTGCAGGTGGACCCCATGAAGCGCGCCAGTATTGAGGATGTGAAGAAGCACGAATGGTTCCAGAAAGATCTGCCGGGGTATTTGTTCCCGTCGCCTGTGGAACAGGTAATTTTGCCTTGTTTTACTGTTTATGTTCTAAATAGGTTAATTATCTTCGTCATTCTAGTGGGATTCCTCGAATTTCTTGGTGACTTGGCTTTCAATTTGGACACGCCTAATAAGCGATAGTGATTGGTATACAGTTACTCATCTAATTAGATGAGAGTGTGAAGGTCGCAGGAGTCCGCTGGATGCGGGTGGCGCAGGACCGGTCATTGTGGCAATCTTTGGGGGAGGCCTATGTTCAGCAGTGGACGTCTTTCGGCTGATATGATGATGATGATGATGATGTGTAGCCAAGTTGCTAATCGCTAACGCTCAGTAGCGTATCCTAGTTTTCTCTCTCTAGAGATAGGGCCATTATAGAGAATCTGAAGAAGCATGAGTGGTTCCAGAAGCATATTCCAGGCCAAGGTCTATTCCTGTCGCCGTTGAACAGGTAATAGATACTCATCTTAGTCTATGCTTAAATAGGGACTAGGTCGATTTGTGTATTGATATAAACCCTTCGACGACGAGCACGTGCCCACCCTCCGCAAGATCAAGTCGGGCATCTTCCCCATCCCGGAGTACCTGAACAAGAGCGTGGTCAGCCTGCTGTGCACCATGCTGCAGGTGGACCCCATGAAGCGCGCCAGTATTGAGGATGTGAAGAAGCACGAGTGGTTCCAGAAGGATCTGCCGGGGTATTTGTTCCCGTCGCCTGTTGAGCAGGTAATTTTGCTTTATTTTACTGTTTTTGCTCTAAATTGGTTAATTATCTTCGTCATTCTAGTGGGATTCCTCGAATTTCTTGGTGACTCGGCTTTCAATTTGGACCTAATAAGCGACAGTGATTGGTTTACAGTTACTCATCTAATTAGATGAGAGTGTGTAGCCAAGTTGCTAATCGCTAACGCTCAGTAGCGTATCCTACATTTCTCTCTCTAGAGATAGGGCCCGTATAGAGAATGTGAAGAAGCATGAGTGGTTTTAGAAGGATCTGCCGGGGTATTTGTTCCCGTCGCCTGTGGAACAGGTAATTTTGCTTTATATTACTGTTTATGTTCTAAATAGGTTAATTATCTTCGTCATTCTAGTGGGATTCTTCGAATTTCTTGGTGACTCGGCTTTCAATTTGGACCCGCCTAATAAGCGACAGTGATTGGTATCATCATCATCAGCCAATTGACGTCCACTGCTGGACATAGGCCTCCCCCAGAGAGTTCCACAAAGATCGGTCGTGAGCTTTCCGCATACATTGGACACCCGCAACCTTTACCAGGTCGTCGGTCCATCTTGTGGTTGGTATACAGTTACTCATCTAATTAGAAGATGAGAGTGTGTAGCCAAGTTGCTAATCGCTAGCGCTCAGTAGCGTAACCTACATTTCTCTCTCTAGAGATAGGGCCAGTATAGAGAATCTGAAGAAGCATGAGTGGTTCCAGAAGCATATGCCAGGCTAAGGTCTGTTCCTGTCACCCATTGAACAGGTAATAGATACTCATCTTAGTCTATGCTTAAATAGGGACTAGGTCGATTTGTGTATTGATATAAACCCTTCGACTACGAGCACGTGCCCACCTTCCGCAAGATCAAGTCGGGCATCTTCCCCATCCCGGAGTACCTGAACAAGAGCGTGGTCAGCCTGCTGTGCACCATGCTGCAGGTGGACCCCATGAAGCGCGCCAGTATTGAGGATGTGAAGAAGCACGAGTGGTTCCAGAAGGATCTGCCGGGGTATTTGTTCCCGTCGCCTGTGGAACAGGTAATTTTGCCTTGTTTTACTGTTTATGCTCTTATGCTCTAAATAGGTTAATTATTTTCGTCATTCTAGTGGGATTCCTCGAATTTCTTGGTGACTCGGCTTCCAATTTGGACCCGCCTAATAAGCGACAGTGATTGGTATCATCATCATCAGCCAATTGACGTGCACTGCTAGATATAGGCCTCCCCCAGAGAGTTCCACAAAGATCGGTCGTGAGCTTTCCGCATCCATTGGACACCCGCAACCTTTACCAGGTCGTCGCTCCATCTTCTGGTTGGTATACAGTTACTCATCTAATTAGAAGATGACAGTGTGTAGCCAAGTTGCTAATCGCTAACATTCAGTAGCGTATCCTAGTTTTCTGTCTCTAGAGATAGGGCCAGTATAGAGAATCTGAAGAAGCATGAGTGGTTCCAGAAGCATATGCCAGGCCAGGGTCTGTTCCTGTCGCCCGTTGAACTGGTAATAGATACTCATCTTAGTCTATGCTTAACCTTTAAATGCATGGTGTATGATGTATCGTACATAACCAAAACGTAATTGGTGTTTGAAAACTAGATATGTATATTATGTTCTTAAGGTTAATTTGGCAAGGAAATTTAATGAACTTTCAAACTTATTACTGATTCGTTGGCGTAACTGTATTTAAAAAACTTACATGTGTTTATAAGCAAGATGGCGGAAATTTTTTTCGTTCCGTCAGTTGCGTGCGTTTAGCGGTTTTTAACTAATAAAGTAAGAAATAATTTTTATTGGAATTTTGTAATAGGTACACTTACTTACTTACTCTACTTACTCCTCTGGCGCAACGACCCAAAGTGAGTCTTGGCCTCCAACACGACTGTTCGCCACTGACTCCGGTTCTCGGCAATATCTCGCCAGTCTTCGACCTGGAGCTCCCGCAGATCCGCATCCACGACATCCGCCCAACGGTATCTCGGCCGTCCGACCGGTCGGCGCTCCGTCGGTTTTCCCTGGAATGCTCTTTTAACCGCTCGATCTCTTGCCATACGCTCTATGTGGCCGAGCCACTGAAGTCGTTGCGCCTTTTCAATACCAATGATATTTGGCTCCGCAAAAAGTTCCTGAACTTCGGCGTTTTTGCGAATTCTCCAGCTTCCATCAGGTCTTTGCGTTGGCCCGAGTATTTTGCGGAGAATCTTTCTTTCAGCAACTAAAAGCTTGCACTCTTCTTTCAAAGTTAGTGTCCAGGCTTCACACCCGTAATAAAGTTAAAATAGGTCGTATCACGGTTTTGTAGATTCTGAACTTAGTTTTCCTGCTCAGAAGTCTGGACACCAAAACTTTATGCAAAGCCGCACTGCAACGCAAAGCATTTTGAATGCGAATGTCGATCTCTTCGCCACGGGTATGGTTGTCATTGATTGTACAGCCTAGGTACTTAAATCTGGACACACCTTTGAACTCGGTATCTCCGACACGCAAATTTGCCGGCTGATTTTGGCCGTTTTTATAACGCCTCATATGGAGATACTCAGTCTTCTCGTGATTTAAACGTAGGCCTGCTTTCGAAGCTTCGGTCTCAAGGGTCTTAGTCGCCAACTGGACACCTGCTCTACACCCGTCCAGTAGAACCAGGTCATCTGTGTACCCCGCCACCATATGCCTTCCATTTAATAGGTACACACCATAAGGATTTTACAATTACTGAATTTAATATACTTTTCAATCTAAAAGTAAATAATATTTGTATCATGCACGATTTTGCAAAAAAATTATAATGTACGATGTATCGAAATTTTGATTAGTAGTACAAATTCCACCCAAAATATGTCCACAGATTTTTTTTCTATTTTTCTCGTGCTTGCGGCGCCATTAGGTATACACATTTTGTTTTTGAAACGAAAAGAAAAAGTCATGCATTTAAGGGTTAAATAGGGACTAGGTCGATTTGTGTATTGATATAAACCCTTCGACGACCCTCTTTCGCAAGATCAAGTCGGCATCTTCCCCAACCCGGAGTACCTACAGCACCATGCTGCAGGTGGACCCTATGAAACGGGCCAGTATTGAGGATGTGTATAATTAGGACGCCGTCTGACAAGCCAATTTAGTCAGTAAAAAATGGTAAAAATTTTCTTTAGACTTTTCTTTTTATACCAGCGGAAATTACTTGTCGGACTACGAGGGGGTTGTACAAACCACACTGGACAAGCCACCGTTTTAGTGAACGTTTTACCGCTGACAGACGATTTGGGGCAACCCACGCTATATCATTGATATTTCCTCCACAGGACAGCAGCGTAATCGACACGGAAGCCATCTCGGAGGTGTGCGACAAGTTCGGCGTGAAGGAGCACGAGGTGCACAACGCGCTGCTGAGCGGCGACCCGCACGACCAGCTCGCCATCGCCTACCACCTCGTCATCGACAACAAGCGCATCGCCGACGAGGCCGCCAAGGCCGAGATCAACAACTTCTACGTCGCTAGTGAGTGCACTTCTAGCCTTACCTACGGGATACACATACGCCAAGCGCCTTTGATATTAAAAGACATTAGCCGGGACTATACTGACCGACCTGCCTTGCGCGGCATATTCTTCGTGAACCTGTTCAGTGTGGATCTAGCTGATGACAAATTATTTTTCATGAAGTGGGATAATTAGAGAAAGCTAAGCATTCAGCGATTGAAAGGAAAATCACTTCAGCAACGCTCAAATCTCTACCAGTCGCAATTTCCAATGGCTATAGGCTGCTTAGCCGATTGTCCCTTTAATCCCGAAGCATTACATATTCCAGCCTTAGAAACCTTAACAATCTTATGTGTTCCTGGTATGATTACTTATCCGGAGCAGACTTGTTCATCGCTAGGGTAGCTAACGTTTTAAAAAAAGAGGGACAATAAGATAAAACTAAGCATTCACAGAGAGAAAAGACCAACACTTCATCAATGCCCAATTCTCTTTCTTACACCCCATTTGCCTTCATTTCCCTCCGAAAGCGTGTACAAGTCCTGTGGGTTACGGCAGGGGTCGGCAACCTTTTAGCATCCAAGGGCCACATAGCAGTTAACGAAATTGACGCGGGCCGCACTTTGTTAATATGTAGGTTACACATTATCGGTTGTCATTAGCAATATATGTGCTTATGCAAATAACATGTTATATACAATTTTTTATATTTTTTAATTTTATCCGATAGGGTTGGAAACTGGAAATCCCGAGTGCGTGACTCGCCATATTAAAAAAAAAATATTTGGATTTATTGGACAAAAAGGCATTTACATGAAACTTTTAAAATAATGATCCGATCCCGCTGAAATTTGGCATACAAGCACTATGTGGGCCAGGAGTGATACACTGAAAAAATTATGGAAATAATTCAAGATGACGGCGCCTCGGAACAAAAAGCCGAAATCCCGGGTGTGCCAATTCTAAGTAATTTAAAGCGAGGCCGAAGGCCGAGCTCCGAGAAAATTTAGCTACCAAGCGTTCAACTATACCCCAGTAGTTAAATAAACCCAGCCAGAGGGCCGAAAGCCGAGCTCCGCGTATGGTCGGAAGTCCGGAGCGTAACGATCGAGCCCATGTGGTACAACTGCCGTACTTAGGTAGATTTAGAGAGGTAGGTAGATCAGGTAAATTTGGCATACGGGCATTATGTGGGCCAGGAGTGATACCCTGAAAAAAAATTGGGAAAATTCAAGATGACGGCGCCCAGGAACAAAAATCCAAAATCCTGAGTAAATTAAGCGAGCCCAAAGGGCGCGCTTTCAGGTCGGGAGGCCGTAGACCGACCTTGCGGAGGCCAAATGCCCGGAACTTTACTTCGCGGTCCCGAACCCTAGTAATTTTGGGCGCGGTTGAAGGCCTCGCTGCGGAAGGGCCGGAACATTGCCCGAACCGATGTAAATCTATGTTAAGCGAGCCCGAAGGGCGAGCTTCAGGGTGAGCGGCTGAAGGCCCGGAGCTTCACCCCAAGCACTTCACCTCTAAGTTATCTAAAGCGAGGCCGAATACCGAGCTCCGAGAAAAATTAGCTATCAAGTGTTTAACTACCCTAGTAGCTAAATAAACCCAGCCAGAGGGCCGAAGGCCGAGCTGCGGGTAGGGCCAAAGGCCCGGAGCGTCACGATCGAGCCCACGCGGTACAACTGTCCTACCTAGCTGTCTTAACAAGCGA
>JALPQI010027684.1:0-11287 GCA_025490895.1 Thaumatotibia leucotreta
AGTGTAAACAAGTTAAACGCTGCAAGTTTCGAGTATGACGGTTTCGGCGATTACAGCTTCCGTCATTGAGATTAGCGCATTCGGAATCGGGGACCGTAATTATTGTGTCATACTATGTACTTGGTATTCACGCCGTGTGCTTCGGAATAACATTGGGTTCGGCACTCGGCATGCGACGCCATTTAATGATGTTGTAAAAATCTGTTTTAGTATATTTTTGTTTAATTAGCTGTATGTATTTTTATTATTTGAATTTTATCTTTACTTGAAATCTCCAACTTTAGTGATTATATTTAATATCTTTTTTTGTATTATTCAACTGCGAAATACGTTTTATAATTGAGTCGTGTTTTTTATGTTTAATGTGCTGTAATCGATTACGATATTAATACATTATAATCAGCGAAAGAGAAGATAGCATAATTATGGCAAGAACCATTAATGTACAGGATAAAAAGATGACATTTTTCTAAAGCCGTTGGGCGTTTTAGGGTTCCGTAGTTAAACTACAGTTTTGTTATGTCCGTCTGTCTGTCCCCGACTATCTCAGTGGTTGTTGGTACCGTAAAACGCTGAATTTTGGCAAGCCAATTAGGCCTGCTTTACAATATGTCATCAAAATAAACATGTTTTTCCTTAAAATAGTGAAAACTGTTTTTAATTAGCTGTTTTTGAGTTATCGAAATAACATCTATGATAAAATCTCAGTGCATATTTTTTTCTTGATGCATCACATGCAATGGTCGGCACGGGTATGCTATTTGCGTAATAATTTATTGAATAGCCCACCATTGCAGAGAATAATTATTTTGTATATGTTTACTTTTCTTTCTGGATGGATAACTATCTACATATTTTGACAGGTCATAAATATTTCAGAGTTTTAAGCAACTGTATTTTGGTACTTCATTTATTTAAGTCTTTACGTGGTTGTGACAGATAGGCAACTACGGAACCTTTCACCATGCACGGCTCGATTTTTCTATTTAACGCAAACGGATGTAATTAACTTAAAAATGTATTATAGCAACTAATACATTTAAATTTTTTTGAAAAAAAATCATAATGACTTGTTTATGAATTCGTAATAACGCAATGTCGTTAAATACGATGAGTAAGGGTTATAACAATTTTATTTGGATTCTTTAATGGAACATGCCTTACATTCAATATTTAATACTTTAAAAACTTAAGTATGTATGTACATTCGCATCGGTGACATAGTTAATTAAGGTTTCATACACAGAATCACTTTCGATCCTACTACGAATAAAAAGAGTCATTTTTTGTTTTCCGTTTGGTAACCATTTTCAAACACTTTGTACAGCGGTTTCAAAAAGGAAAGTAAGTCTCGTATTTCTTAATTTTATAATAAATATTATTATGTAAGATAATTAGACATACAATATTTTATGTATGTAAAATAATTAACAATTAACGCTTTATCTTAAGGTGCGTTTAAACCAAAAGAGCATTCGCTGTTCTAGCGCCCGTTTTGAACGCACCTTTACGAGACGTATCATATTTTTGTATATTAGATTGAAAGGGTTCGTTATTCTCAGTAGGAAAAACCTAAAATTTATTAACAAACAAAAAATGTTGCAATGTTCTCGCAATAGTGTCACGAATTTGGCTCTACTCAGCATGATGCAGGCTTTGATATGGAAATGGTAATGACTTGAACATTGCGACAGAATAGGGATGATGACTGTAGTCAAAATAAATTATTTAACATTATGCACGACATAATACACTAAAAAATTATTACTAAGATGTAGATTGCAGTAATTTTTGTACAAAACTTCTATTTAATAAATTGAAAAGAACTTAAAAGAATAGGTAATTTGGCAGTACTCAAACGTGACGTCACTTTTGAGTATTTCATATAAAGTTCCATAGTGGTGATCGTTTTGACAGTTCGAAAAAAGATGCTGATTTGACTTGCCAGTCATCATGCCTATTAGCACCCTAACGCTAGTATCGTTTCCAGGAAATGCTGCGCGTGAGTTCGGCGGTGGTGGAAGTGGAGGTGCGGCCGCGGTGGCTCGTGCCGGACACCAACTGCTTCATCGACCACCTGCCGCTGCTGCGAGCCGTGGCCGCAGTGCCCGAGACGCCCTACCAACTCGCAGTCCCGCTTGTCGGTGAGTGCGTTGTTATTTTTAGGGTTCCAGTTTGCAACGCGGTAGAATCCACGTTATTAAATAAATAAATAAATATTTTTGGACATCTTACACAAATCGACCTGGTCCCACGGTAAGCCCAATTAAGGCTTGTGATGTGGGTACCAGACGACGATATATATAATAGATAGATACATATAGATACTTAAATACATAGACAACCATGACCAAGGAACAAATATATGTGATAAATAAATACACAAATAATGCCCTCGCCGGGATTCGAACCAGGGCAGGGTCACTACCAACTAGGCTACGGAGGCTGACAATTAAAATGTAATTTTAAAAAGAAATCATGAAGTAAAAAATGTGGTACATACTAGTACGTTAACAGTATGTATATTATATGCATACGTTTCAGAATGTGTGGTTAGGGCAGAAGTAACAAAATATATACCATAGTTCTGGTTAATTACATTTATTTATTCAAAAGAGCGAATATAAGCGAACGTCGCTTGAAAACATAAAACATTATGTTTTATCCAGAGGTGAGTGGATAAAACGCTCCTGAAATCCCATACATAGCAAAGGGTAGGGGTATAGGTGGTTATTTTGATAAAAAATGTTTCTTTATTTTAATTATTTGATAATAAATATGATTATGTAAGACAATTAGCAACGGGTGTAGCAAAACCGTAGCATTTGACAGTTTGATGTCAGGGTTGGCGATTACGTTGAAGAATTTACTTACTCAACTGCACGTATGATTAATATTAACATAAGTAGTATTATTCAATAAATTTCAAAATCCAAAACTTACGGTTAGTGAAAATGTCACAGAATAAAAGCTTTCCAGATCTAGGCTTCATTTAACAAGAAAACTACCACAAATTAAAGACGGTTTTAAAAAACAACACGGATTATGCTGCGGTTACGGCAGTAAAAAATCTTTTAAAAGGACAAGAAACTGAGTGAACAACAAACAATAATAAATAATATACAAAATATTTTTTTTTTAAATTTTAATTGTTTGTAGAAACTTTAATATTTGTTTTATCTAGAATAGTTTTATTTTAAAATATTTTAGTATTATATTTCTATCTTTATACATATAATATGTATTATATTATAATACTTCTGGTCGTTTGGTATCCACAACAAAAGCCTTAATTGAGCTTACCTTCGGACTACGCCGATTTGTGTATGAATATCCAATGTCATTTTATTTATTTTACTTTGTAAACTAGGATCGAACTCTTTGTTTGCCTGTGTTTTGAAAATAATACATATTTAAATTATTTACCATTGGCATGTTTTTGAGTGTAAAATGAATGTACATACACGAGTAGGCGACGCAATTTTAGTGCAACAAATAAAACAAAAAATATATGTTTTGAAGTTCGAGAGAACATTGAACACTGTTGCCGCGATGTTATTCGTAGTAGTGACAACCCTGACGTACGTTTGCTACAGATTTGCAGGTTCAATTACGGGGTATGATAATTAGACATACAATATATGTAGGTAAAAGAATTAACCATTTACTAAAATTGTGATTCCCAAGATTAATTAAATTATTTGATTATGCAATGAGACGGGACCTCAGTGAACCCTGCCATTCATCTTGGGATTATGAGGTTTAACAGCTGCCGAAGGTTAAGGGAAATTCCGTTATTTCTTTACAGCTTTAATTGCCGTCGGTAACCTGACGGCAGTTGATACGATACGAACGTAGTTTTTTTACGGATGTAGTTACTCCCTGGCGTGTTTTCCGGGAAAATGTTGATTTTATATTTTTTCCCAAGTAGTAACTGAAATGGGTTCTGTAATTGATTGTACCAGCAATATGAGTTCGAATATTTCCGTGAAAACACGATGACAAAGGATTATGCACTACACTTTAACTGCCGCAATTACTCTTAATAGGTAATCAACCTCTTTTTGTTTGATGGTATTGGTTTTGTAGCGATGCTGTGGCTATCTGTGAGAAATGTTATTATGATAATAAAACACATTCACTTGACTGTATAATGATAGGATTGTAGGTAATTGTACTTAACCTTTCAAAACCATTGCAACACGAATAAAGCTTCAAGCCGTCATTACACGTATAAGTACGTATTAGCTGTAATACCGTTTCTCGTGGTAAAGTGTTAGTGTCATTATAATAAAGAGATTCGCACTAACAAGGTAAGATCTGTTTAACGGTAAACGCGAGCAGAGAAGGCGATATAAATGCTATACGTCGCCAATATACTGTTGCCAGGCGCCGCTCTGGTTTTTAATTAGTGCTCATTGCCTGGCTGTGGCGGCATTTAGACGGAATATATACGACTTCGACGCCACTCTTAAATAGTTCGAAAGACTAACTATACAATAACAGCTATCCCATAGCTGTAAATTTACAAGTTCTCATGAGATAATTAGTATACGAACAATGAATGTTAAAAATACATATTATGCTATAAAATACTTATGACTTATGAAAATAACTAATTTGGTATGGTTTGTTAAATTACCTACTGTATATATCGATAATGTCGGGACCTGACAGAGTACGTTGAGAAACATGATTTAATATTGATATTATTTCTGCAAAATGAAGTACCCCTAAGGGCGCCGTGGTTTGTTACTGACATACTATGTTGCACATATTATGTTGCACATAATTAATATCAAAGTTAGGCCATGAATATCATCAGGATACAGTAGAGAACTAACGGAAAAGCAAAAATCGAATTGTCTAAATTAGGTACATTTTTTATGTGATGGAAGTGCATTACGCATTAAGTTAAGTGTTATTTTATAATTATTATAACAATAATTGTTTAAGAGCTCGTTAAATTAGTTCCTTGTTCCCATACTTCTCGGCCATTATTGCAACTTTGTTGGCCGGTGTCGGCTCATTTTTGCGTTTCGAGCGCTGGTGTTACTTCTTATATTTGGCCGTGAGCTTCGGCGGATGACATAATGCGATCCTTATCAATCTATGTAAATTGGTACTTGGAAATTGGGATGCTGTAACTTGATTGTATGCTAACATTGCCAGTTTCTTAAAACATTTACTCGCCAGCGGTAAATGATATTAATATTTAAACGAAGGAGGCATAGTAATAATAATAGTTTTGCCTATTGATATCTCCTCGTATATGGTCTGTCAAAACTGTACTACTATTAATATAAACCCTGAAAATAAATCTAATATCGTAATTACATGGTTGATAGTTTTCCTTTCGGATCGCCTCCTCAGCATAGGGGATAACTTGAGATTTTTGGTTTAAAAAGTTCCTCCCATTATATGTATACGCCTTTATTGTCTCTAAATATTACGGGACAATGTTACACGAATTTGTAAAAGGTGTTTGTTTTGGAAACCTTTTATGACTCAGAAACAATAGCTATCTGGATTCGTTGGCGTTGTCGATAGGAACTTGGCTACGGATCCAGCAGCCTAGGTTCCTAATCAAACGTGGAAACGCAAATCTCATTCATGTTATTTATGAAGGAGTTGTAGGTACGATCATCGCGTTTGAATGACTTGGAACTTAGTACAGTTGTTAACCTAGAATTTGTTTCCTGTGAAGTTTATTGTATATAACAAGTTATCCTTACACTAGTAATTCTAATAAATATTATTTCTGGTTAACTCGTAAAATTGCGTACACTTGTAGGAATTGGCTTCTAATCTTTTAAGTGGTGCTGTAAAGTGCCTGTTAGAAGCTCCTTGTTGAATTTAGCATCGTAAACGAGTGATAATGATAATACTCGTAGTTGGAAGTAATTTCATTTACCTATTCCTGTACAGCTACTCGTATTGCATGTATTCTGTAATTGTTATATCACATCACTCGATTTTGTAATAATTCTTTGCTTCCACCAAATTAACGTATTTATTGAACTTAATGGTTAGCATTAAATATGGTACTAACAGCTGTCATACGTTACAGAACTTTAAAATTCTAATCATAACTAACAAAGTAGAATAGTTATTTATGATATTATGATACACGTGTGGAAAATAGGCTTTTTTCAGGACGAGTGTCAGTAACTATAAAACACGAGCGAAGCAAGTATCTGGAGCCTACAACATGGATCAAGAGGCATGAAAAAGGCAAACCGTAGCGGTTAAAATATTTGGGATAGTAGAAGAGTCGGTTATGGTGACATTGGTCGGTCTCGGTTCGGTCGGTTTTTATGAAATTGAAAGAGTTATAAGATTAATCCTCAAGAGAGCTACGACATTCCAACGCTTTCGGTACCCACTTACTTTTCGTTTATCACCGTCAAAATGATGTATAACGTCCTAAGTATTTCAAAATATCGAAATAAATAATATCTGTTAGATAAATGTTAACTGTCATTTTCATTTATACTTGTGATGAAAAGGATAGTGATAATTGTATCTGTTATTATTTGTTATGCAGTTATGACAGAGCTGGAAGGTCTCCGCAAATGCTCACGCGTCGGCCCCGCCGCTGACGCTGCGCTAGCGTGGCTCAACGTAGCGGGCGCGAGCGCCGGCGCCGGTGTGCGCTTCGCGACCAGTAAGGGCTCCCTCCTGACGTCTCGAGCGTTCGCTGAGCGCGACCAGCGCGCAACCAATGACGACCGGGTCTTGGCTACTGCGCTCAACCTGCACGCTAACATTGCTAGTGAACCTGGTAAGTAGTACGGTCACTCGATAAGTTTTGTGATGCACTAAATGTATAAATGAAATATTATATGGCTTTAAACTACATTTTCCTAAATATAATGAACAAAAAGTAATAAGCTATTTTATTTTTAAAGGCAAAAATGTTTTATTTTAATCGATAAAAATTAATTTTCTATATAAATAAAAATGAATTGCTGTTCGTTAGTCTGCTTAAAACCCGAGAACGGCAGAACCGATTTGGCTATAATTTTGGTCTTGAAATATTCGTGAAAGTCCAGGGAAGGTTTAAAAGGTAATAATCTATATAAATAAAATAATAAGTAAGAAATTAAAACTAAGTTGTAAATAATCTATTAAATTGTTTCTATGTATCAACTATACTCTATCTGATATAATCATTTATACTCTATTTTCATAAATGTATGTGCACAATTATTGCCAATAAACAAAATTTGCATGAACCATTTCCTGTACCTAAAACGGTGATAGAAATATTGAAAAGGAAACATAATAGCAAGAAAAGCATTTGGTGCAAATATTTTTATATTGTTGATTGATGTTGATTGGCGTCAATGACCATTTGGTTGTTATTCGAGTTATCCGGGCTGCGATCAATTATACATCGATAAAAACGGCTAGATCGCATTTGCTCTTGCAAAAACTTTAGATCTCAATCGATCGGATTTATTGATTTACCTGTCTCGTTATGATTGTATTCGTGTTAATTTTTTGACAGTGTGCTCAAAACGAAAACCTTCAAGGTTGTGATGTTACTGTGTTTTTTTAAATATATAAATGTTTATGAAAGGTTACTAAGTTAGCGAAATAAACTTTTTGCTTTTAGGCTTTAAATATTTGTATTTTATAATCTCATGTCACGAAAAACTTCGTGACTCTTTTTAGCGATTAAACCGGTTTTTTAAATTCAGCCTATGATAGTCCACTGCTGGAAGTAGGCCTCTCCTATTAACCATGCGTATACGCATTAGGAGGTAAATGCCCATAATCGCCATGCTGGGCAAGCGGATTGGCGATCGCAGTAATGTGTCCACTATGATGGATGACGCTGCTGCCCATCATCAATATTTTATCAAATAGTGGGCAGTGACACTTCAATCCCTTAGCCGACTCTTATGACACCCGCAGAAGGAGTTGGGGTGGTGACAAATATATTCTTACTGCCGTCACCACACGGCTGCCCTCCCACCACTCTCCACCCTCGTGCATACTGCATTATAATTGATTACGGTTACACAATGGTAGGATTTTTTTATGCGCTATGCTAAATTTACACATTTTGTATGAAACATGTAAAGATGATTTTCGACTCGTGTTGGCTTATAAATTCATCGTATATCACCTGGTTTCCGCACTTGTTGCATAAATAGCTATTTCATCACATCACACTTGCTGTCTAAGCGCGCCATTGCTTGCGTGCGTAGCGGGAGTAATAGAAAAGTGAAATTCCCTAGGGAGTAATAGAAATGTCAGTACGTCATTTAATAATATTGTCTTAAAACTTATTTTTGTGTCGGCAAGTGTGAAGAAAAACATTGTATGCATCACGGTCGGTAAGCGGAATACTAACTCGAGTCATAAAAGCTAACTTCTAACACTCTCGTAAGTAATTCCGTACCTCCCTTGCTCCAGCATTCCATGAAAACATCAACTTTTTGTCGCTTACGACTCACTACGGTAGCTACCCTAATAAAATATGCTAGCTGTTAGGAAACACTGTCACTCTTAAAGCCTTGATATGTTATTATTATGCCGTAACTCAGCTTACTAATTTAAGTTTTCAAAAGTATTGAAAAGAGTCGCTTACGACATGTTTTCATGGAATGCTCCTGATGCACAATGTACTATTGTCAACAGAGCACGCAGAAGAGAGCGGGGGCCGGCTTGGGTGGGAGGCTACCCTAATAAAATATGCTAGCTGTTAGGAAACACTGTCAATCTTAAAGCCTTGATATGTTATTATTATGCCGTAACTCAGCTTACTAATTTAATTTTTCAAAAGTATTGAAAAGAGTCGCTTACGACATGTTTTCATGGAATGCTCCTGATGCACAATGTACTATTGTCAACAGAGCATGCAGAAGAGAGCGGGGGCCGGCTTGTGTGGGAGGCTACCCTAATAAAATATGCTAGCTGTTAGGAAACACTGTCAATCTTAAAGCCTTGATATGTTATTATTATGCCGTAACTCAGCTTACTAATTTAATTTTTCAAAAGTATTGAAAAGACAGTGTCGCTTACGACATGTTTTCATGGAACGCTCCTGATGTACAATGTACTATTGTCAACAGAGCATGCAGAAGAGAGCGGGGGCCGGCTTGTGTGGGAGGCTACCCTAATAAAATATGCTAGCTGTTAGGAAACAGTGTCAATCTTAAAGCCTTGATATGTTATTATTATGCCGTAACTCAGCTTACTAATTTAATTTTTCAAAAGTATTGAAAAGACAGTGTCGCTTACGACATGTTTCCATGGAATGCTCTTGCACAATGTACTATTGTCAACAGAGCACGCAGAAGAGAGCGGGGGCCGGCTTTGGGAGGTGGTGCTGCTCACCGACGACCGCAACCTTCGCGTGAAGGCTCTTGCCGCCGAGCTGCCGGCGCGCGACCTGCAGTCCTTCATCGCGTGGGCAGGCCTAGCACCCGTGGTAACCATTAGCCTTATGCCTCTCTCTCCATCTGTCTTCCTTTTCAGATCTCTCTCAGATCGAACTTTGCCTTGCCTTAACTTGCCTTTACCGCATCATCATCACCAAAATCATTTTCTCTCTCGCCATGCCCATGGCAAATCTTCCTTCAACAGCCTCTCAACACCGTCCCCAAATGACGGTGCAACGACCGTCCCACCCTTGTGGGATGCGACCCGGCCACAGCTGCAGTAGCGGAAACGCGGGAGCAGCCACACATACTCCAGGAGGAGTATCGTTTGTATATTCAGTCAGTCATTAACCTGAATAAGCACCGGCCTCATAATCTAACACTAAGTTTTCTACAGGGCGACCCAAAGTGAGACATGAAGGGGAAGTACCTTAAATATCGTAGATAGTGTATTTTGCTGAAAGAAGACTTTATTTTACTTTTAAAATTTAGTAATAGTGCATTCAAAGTTTTTCAAAAAATTGCTTGCTTCACCCGGAAATCGAACCAACTACAATTTTTTTCGAATTTTGAACCAAACTTGTTTGGTTATTTTTTTAGTTTTAGATACTATGTTTCTTAAGAAAAATTGTTATTTTTTATTCATTCATTCGAATGACATCATGAAACTACAAAAAAAAATCTTATTAAAATAGGTTCGATGCCTACAAAAAACATTATTTTTTTGGATTTTTTTAATGCAGTATTATTTAATTTTCAATATAAAATAAAGTCTTCTTTCAGCAAAATATCCTATCTACGATATTTAAGGTACTTCCCCTTCATGTCCCGTAACTTTGGGACGCCCTGTATGACTGACCGAAAGCACCATGGACTCGACTATTTCTAAGGCGTTACGGTACATATTCCGATATGTATTCCGATATGAACACCTGATATACATATTTCTGATGGCGACTGTACGTTTAGGCACCCTGATTTGCCGTTCACGCCCATAGCATTATTTAGCTCATTAACCCAGCTTAGAATTAGGAAAATAATCCATGAAGGTGGCTAAATACTATACGTATTAAAACTTCCTATCTGCAAAGTTGCTAACCCAATCAGGATACTACTGTATGTACTGAACTCAGTTCAGTGATCTTTAGGCTTCAGACGTTATTTGATAGACATTATACGCTCCCGGCGACCTCGTCGTGCGAGATCGACAGGAACTTTAGCCCCAACAGATGGATGGAAGTCTATTTGGTGAAGTGAGAACTATAGAAGTGAAGATGCAAAATTGCAGCAGTTGTTTATTTGCGCCGATTGCGCATGAAAAACACAGAATCAGGTTGCAGGCTCCTGCTGTAATGAAACGGTTTTGTAAAATTGGCCCCTAAACATATAAGTAACTCCTTTCTACTAGTCTCGATAGAATTGTAGACCCACATGTCCCACATACGTCTTAAGAGCTTCTTTTAACAAGGTCTGAATAAGTTTAATGTCGTAAAAATGTATCTTTTTTCAGAATTCGCCGCCAGAAGCAGATAATAGCAATGCTGTTAGCGGCAAATGAAGTTGTAGAAAATGCCAACAGAAGTAACGTCGGTTCATCTCATTATGTGATTGTATGTTTAGCTCGACTGTGTAGCGGTTAGTTGGCCCGGGCTCCGGGCTCCGGGCGGAGAGACCTGAACTCCTGGGCCTTAGTGCTTAAAAGTCCATAAACCCGTCTCGGCGCGGTTCACTAATGTGTGTCACTATAGAAATAGGAATTGATAGACTAAGTAAAATTCGTACACCAATAGACGTTTATACAAATATAATACATTTTGTTAAGGGCTCATGAACCAATTCTCGTGTTCTGAGCTGTGTTTACGTTGTTATCATTATATTCTAGTTTTTATTTC
>JALPQI010027685.1:0-15184 GCA_025490895.1 Thaumatotibia leucotreta
TTTATTACACACAAATAAGTAAGTAATATCATCATTTGTAATCAACTTACAAAATTTAAAATTATAATCTTTTTACCTTTCTAGCAACCCATTAGTGTGGCTTGCCAAACCAAACCAAAACTTGGCCCATAACCTATGCAATTTCTTAAAAGTCCAATCCAGTGGATTTTAAGAGTACCTATGGAAGGTATGTCAAAGTCAAAGTCAAATAATTCTTTATTCAAATTGGAATAGCAACAAACTCTTTTGAATCGCCTAGGTATTAAAACGAAGTCTAGGTATGGACGAAGGTTTGGTTTGGATTGACCAAGCATCTATTTCCTAATAAAGTACTTACTTATACAAGGAAAGCTTCGGTAAGGGGTGTACAATAAATAAAAGAAATGCCCCTTTCGGTGACGAATCTTGGATCATTTTGTAAGAAATATTTGAATAGAAAAACCCGCCAAGAGCATGTCGGGCCATGCTCAGTGTAGGGTTCCGTAGTTATTCAAAAACGGCTGGACCGATGTTCGAAAGAGTTTTATTTTAAAATATTCTATAAGCGCACTATTCATATTTTTTTAGACTCACGGATTAAAAGCTAGAGAGGGACGACACATTTTTTGTATAACATCAACAAGAAAACTTGGCCGTTCTATGTTGGAAGGTCCTCTGTCCGTCTTTTCCCAAAACTTTTTTATTCGTAAATATGTAAAAAAGTTTTTTAACCCTATTCTTTCCGAATCTCCATCCATCAATATGGCCGAGCGATTTTATCATTAATGTTTGCAATAAAATAAAAACATCCATGCCCCCCCGACAATGCATCGCGAGGCGACATCCGGCGGATGTGCCGTAACGAGGCAGTTGTTCCGCCCCAACCCCCACCCCCTGCAACCCCATGGAGATTATATCCTCATTCAATGCCATGGCGATGAATACGTCTCGTAATAATTTGCCGACGGGCACCGTACAGAGGTAACAAGTCTTAATAAGGAGTAGATTTCAAAAGGATGTCTATTATAAGAAGTATTAACGATTCGCCGATTTGTTCGCTATTAGATTGGGATTGAGATACATGTCATGAAGACAATCCTGAAACCTGTACAGTCATTATGTGTTAAAAAGTGACATTGTTGACAGATAATCTATGAAACTGACAGCTGCCAGGATTGACTTCATAGCGGCAGCCGAGTATAAATGGCGGCAAAAACAGTATTTTTTTTTACAAATTAAGCCCGTATTGCATGGCGGGCGACAAGCATCCCTGCCAATGTCACCTTGGCAGTTTCCGAAAAACGGTCGGCCGCCAAATTGTGCACTAATTGAACGAAATTGTATACAACTTAGCTACTACCATCTAAAGACTGACGGAATGCTGGACGTGAAACCTTCACGAGTGTATCAAATTGGCTGTTCCAACTTTCATTAGAAACAGCAGGTACCCAATATTGAATTTTCTTAACAAATTACTTGTACAACTTTAAGGTTGATGCTACGACTATAAACTCAGACGATTACTTATCACATCACATCATCAGCCTATCGCAGTCCACAGCTGGACGTAGGCCTCTCCTATTAATTATGCGTATAAACGCATTAGGAGGTAAATGTCCATAATCGCCACGCTGGGCAAGCGGGTTGGCGATCGCAGTTATGTGTCCACTGATGACGCTGCTGCCCATCATCAATTAAATCAAGGGATGGTTAGTGAGACTTCAATCCCTTAGTTAGTGAGACTTCAATCTTATGACACCCGCGGGAAGAGTGGGGATGGTGACAAATGTATTCTTTCTGCCGTCACCACACGACATACTTATGGAGCAGTTTAAAATGCTCGGTTTTCAGCTAATACCTGCGTATTCACATAAACAAAGGCTTTGAAGTGTGTAGCTTTGTTGTAGCTATGCAAGCAAGCCAGGCATGCCCAAAAATCTCACGCGACTTCACTTTCCGAACACACTTTACTTGTACATGGGATGCTAGCGGCGCAATAACTAGTGATTCAGCCCACTGAAAGGCAGCAATTAGAGAAGCTTAAAATGTACAATCAGCGACAAATAGCAGCAGAATACTTTTATAAATAGTGGATGTGCATTTTGTGTACAATGACGGTTTTTTTTCTTTTGTCAATGCAACAAAAAAATATATACCTAAACCGCGAAAATTCATCAGTATAACTCTTTATTTTACCTATTTTTTGTGTTTTTTTTTAATACCACGTCGGTGGCAAACAAGCATACGGCCCACCTGATGGAAAGCAGTCACCGTAGCCTATGGGCGCCTGCAACCCCCAGGGGTGTCACATGCGCGTTGCCGACCCAATAAGAACTTGTACACTCCTCTTTTGAAGAATCCCATTCTGTAGTCCAACGGGAAAACCTCGGCAGGGAGCTCATTCCACAGACGGACCGTTTAACGCTTCATTTGTTAGGTTTAACATTTTGACTGTCCGTGCATCACCTTGTACATGCCATGCACCGTCTAAACGCTTCTGTCTTCAGATCTAAACGCTTTGTATACGTCAGAAGTGGATAACTCGGTAAATTTTGTGCATTACATGTAACGCATGGACGTATCGACTCATGCCAGCGATGATAGGGACACTTAAAAGTGTTAATTGAGGATTTTTATTTTTCGATACGTTAATTAGGTATTTTCCTCAGCGAGCTATGGAGCGCAGCATTTTGGGTGTTCGTAGGATACCTAGATCGTATACGATATATCGACCTGCGTTCCAAGACCGGAGTAACAGATATGGGTATGAAAGCCGCCAAGCTCAAGTGGGAATGGGCACTATGGGCAGGGCACGTCTGCCGAATGCATCCGACGTATTGGGCTAAAACCCTAACTGACTGGGAGCCACAAGATGGCCAACGGAGCAGAGGCAGACCAAAGAGGAGATGGCGGGACGACATGGACACGTATGACGGGAATTGGAGGGAACTGGCACTTGATAGGGATGATTGGAGAAAGAGAGGGATTGCTTTTGCCCAGTAGTGGGACATCAAATAAGCTATTTCTATAACCTAACTAGGTAACTAAATTATTTTTGAATTAAGCCTTTTCTATGACCGACTATACCTAAGAGGCTTTAGTTTTAATCAGAACATGACTTGGGCTGAAAACTGAAACGCTTTGAATAAGGCCAAAAAAATATTATTCTGGTTTTCACGTCATCAATGTCATCGTCATCATAAACTTAAGAGCAGGGGCCCATTTCTCAAAAGCTCGTAACTTGTAATACAAGTGGAAGTCCCTTTTTGACACTATTAATTAGATAAGGACTTCCGCTTGTATTACAAGCTTTCGAGAAATGGGCCTCAGGGCTCTTGTCTGTGGAGCAATTTCCATTATGGTTTTCATGAATTCACATATTTTTTTCCAACTATGGGTTGGTGATAAGCATCATTGTGTCAATGTAGCCACAAGCCATTAAAAAAAATTAAACTGTCATTTCAAGACTCAAGAGCTAAGAGAGCTATGTTAGTTTTAGTATTAATTATAGAGAGTGATCACTTGTTTTCAGTGCCTTGTATTGTACTTCCTTATGAAATGACTTCCATCATGATTCATAATAGAAAGATATGGATTTATCCAATATTTTCTTTTCCTTTGATTTGTCTTCATGTTTCTTCTAATAAGTAACACAAGAGCAGAATACGTGTTATGGGATCCATGTCGAATTGCAGACTGATCGCAAAAATGTTTGGAGAAGTATGAGAAGGTACGGCGTCGTGGTAAAACGTGACACCGCACCTTGCATCTACTCCACACGGCACCGCAACGTTAAACTGCCCAACGCGACAACGTGGATTTGCCCGGCGCCGCGTCGTAATTTCGCACGGTGGGATAACGTGCAATGCCACGACGCCGCGCCGTAATTTCCCACGGTGCGATAACGTGCAATGCCACGACGCCGCGCCGTTTTACGTTTACGACGCCGCACCGTGGTCATGTGGCCGGGGCCTACAGGTGCTAAACCTAAGACAATGCTTGATGTTTAGGTGTAGATGCGCGAAAGTCAAAGTATGTTCGATACACAAGTATCACAATCATTAACATATTTTTGGACATGACTATGTAAAACTTACGGCTGAGTGTCCACGGTTCCTGATTACAAAAATAATACCTATAAAATTTGCTAGAATGATGTAAATAATCAACATAATCAATGTTTGAAAACCAATGTCGTGTTACTTTATTTTATTTTATTTTATTTTTATTTATTTATTTAATCTTTAGGATAGTCGGGGAACGAATTCCAGTCTTCATCTATAGTTACAATCGAATCCATTTCTATTAAAAAAATAAAATGATTAATTTGTAGGTAAAATTACTAAAATCTGTATTCGTGTACTTAGTAGGAAATACTAAATTTTAGGACTTTTTATGTGTTCATAAAAGTGTCTTTTGGAGCACCATCTTGTTTTGATTTTTTTCAGTACATTGTTATAAATGCGAACCAAATGTTTAAAACTAATGATCATTGCCAGTAGTATAAATTAAACACCCTACATTTTATTAAAACTACAGAAATATATCATTAAAAAATAATGGATGATATTAATAATTAGTAAAATATTTAAAAACTATATGTACCGCCAGTGACTGTAAATGCGCATTTTTTTTAAGTATTTCAATGATTTTAGATTAGCCACCTCTCGTGATTATTTTTTTGTGGTGGTATCCCATTTGTTTACATTTTTGATCTCCAGTTCGATTTCAGATCTTATAAATCTGATATCGAGTTTACGTAAATTTAAGTAAAAATACTACTAAATCAAGAAAATAAAAAGCAATAAATCCTGTGTTTTCTAAAATGGCGAAGGCACCCCGCAGAGTAAATAACGAGTTATCGCAAAAAGTCTAAACCTTTGTAATAAAATTAGGCTGTGATAAGTTTGAGCAAATATTCCACAACACAGCGTGATACAAAAAGGGTTGACATTTTAATCAAATCATACTCGGAAACCAGTGGTAACAACCACTTTTAATTTAATGTTTCAGTTTTAATTTAATAAAATCTTTGGATTTATTTATATTCAGGCAAGTAGGCAGTAAAAAAGTTGGAAAAAAATGTGAATAGATATTAAAAATTGAATTTGCCACAGAAGACTTTACGCTTTTGCTTGGCCGCCAACAGAAAAAAAAGATTTCGTCGAACTGTAAACCTTCCTCCTTTTTTGAAATCGGTTAAAAATAATAAGAAATGTTCTTTAGCACATAACAAAAATGTTTTGCTTGGTTACATTAGCATTCAAATTTATATGCGAACAGTAAATTGCGCTAAAAGGCCTTCACTCAGTATGATGTCCCGCAGTGGATCCATCTAGTGTAACTCAACTACGTGACGCTAATTTTCAGTGAAGCCCATATAAACTAGAAGACAATATCATCCAATATTTGAATTCACTGTATATTATTTTAGTGGTAAACTATACAGGATGCTCGCGAGCATTCCAAAAGATTTTAACTATGCATTCTAGACATCCAAATAAACAAAACATATTATGAGACTTAATGTGAAATACCGCCAAAAAACATTTTTTTTCTCTTTTTGTTAGACTTATTAATATTTTTAACATTTCTAGTATTTTTTTATCATAAGAACAATTTGTTAAAATTATTTATTTTAACATTTTTTTTAGGGACAGGTTATTTCGTGAAGTCTATTCTTATTTTTGATTGCCAGGCAAAAGGTGTGGTAATGTTAAAACACATTGTGGTAGCATTGTAATCAAAAAGAAGTTTTATGACGAGTTACATTGAAAAAGGTTGATTAATGATTACCTCTGAAACTAATCCGAATTCAGGAAATTGTATATACCTAACATTAAAGACTCTAAATATGGTCAGGAATTCAGCATTAAAATCTTTTGGAATGCTCGCGAGTACCCTGTATTTGTCAAACTATAAATAAGTTTTTTATATGATTGCGTGGATTTCAAGTCAATATTGCGGTATTTTGGTGGCGTGTGACTAATAGTTATGGTTGACAAGTAGTTAATGGCGGGAGTCCATTACGGTACACGCTGCCAGCTATCTTCATTCATCTTTATGTCATTATGTTGCGTTTAGTTATGGCTGCAGTGCTAAATATTTGGATTTATGTATGTCGGTTGATGGTGGGCGCAATGCCTGATAAAAAAAAACAATTACAAAAATAAAATGTGAGCGGTTTAGTAAAAAGTCCTACTTTGACGGTTGCCACAAAAGAGCACTTAGATATTATAAAAGGGAATTCTGCGGTCCTATCGCCAAAAACGAAATACGTAAATTTCGAGAATTTGTCTCTCTCACTCTAATGACGCCTTCGTTGGAGTGACACGAGAAAAATCCTCGAAATTTACGAATTTCGATTTTCGCGGTAGTAGGCCTGTCCTTCGCTTACCGTGGAACTAGGTCGATTTGTGTAAGATGTCCCAAGATATTTATTTATTAAAAAAAAAAATCTACGTTAGAGGGGAATGTAATGACGAATTACCCGGGTGTCTAATGGTGTCTGTGGTCTAGGTAATGACCCAAAATACCGAGTTTTTCCGACAATAATATAATACATTTAACTATAGTCTGAACTCATCAAACTAAATAATATTGGTTCAGTGACTTCTAATATTGTTCTCTTTTTCTCATGCAAACTACAATATTTCCAATGTACGTTATCATCAGTCTAGCTGACATCTCTTGGCACTTTCCAAAGATCACAGGTCACAGGCTGATTTCATAATTTTGTCAGCCTCGGTAGCCTAGTTGGTAGCGACCCTGCTTACGAACCTGAAGGTTCCGGGCTCGAATCCCGGCAAGGGCATTATTTGTGAATTTATTTATCACAAATATTTGTTCCTTAGTCATGGCTGTCTATGTATTTATGTATCTATATGTATCTATCTATTATATACAGGGTGGTCCAAACCTTGACGTCAAAAAATTTTTTTTAGATTCCTCACATCATAAGCTATCAGAATATACCCCATGTATGTTCGCCGATTTTTTGTAGTTTTCGAGTTATGAATTTTTGAAAAATTTTTTTTTGAGGAATTCTGGTATGAAGAAATATATTAATAATAAAAAAACTGTTGGGTTTTTTAACTAGTTTGTTATTGTAAAAGTATTACTACAAATAAAGCATTTACTGACAAAAAAAATTAGCGTCCTCACTTTGACACAAGTAGGATAAAAAAATACCAAATTCAAAATTTTACGCTAAAAACGCATCAAAATAGCATTAATGTACAGTCGACAAAAAAGTCTCCTTTACAGCTCACAAGTGCAAACATCTTACCACGGATGCGCGATACACATAGAAACTCGGTTGCAACAAACGCTCATGCTGTCGCGTGACGTGACAGCATGAGCGTGTTTGCACGTGCACGTTTGCACTTGTTTGCACGTGTTTGCAGCGTGTTTGCACTTGTGAGCTGTAAAGGAGACTTTTTTGTCGACTGGTCAACAAAAAAGTCTGGTATTTGACCGACTACTCCGAAAATTCCTCATTATTAAGTATCACTTTTTTTTTGCTTTTACGAAGGTTTAAGGTCTAGGGCAGTCTTTACATTACCAAAAATCCTTGGGATATGTTTTATTTTTTTTATTTACGTACATTAATGCTATTTTGATGCATTTTTAACGTAAAATTTTGAATTTGGTATTTTTTATCCTACTTCTATCAAAGTTAGGACGCTAATTTTTTTGTCAGTAAATGCTTTATTTGTAGTAATACTTTTACAAAAAGAAAATATAAAAAAAAATCAATAGTTTTTTTTATCAATAAATTTCATAATTACAGAATTTCTCAAAATTTTTTTTTCAAAAATTCATAACTCAAAAACTACAAAAAATCGGCTAACATACATGGGGTATATTCTGATAGCCCATGACGTAGGGAACCTAAAAAAAAAATTTTGACGTTAAGGTTTGGACCACCCTGTATATCATCGCCTAGTACCCACATCACAAGCCTTAATTAAGCTTACCGTGGGACTAGGTTGATTTGTGTAAGATGTTCCAAGATATTTATTTATTTATTTATAATACATTACACTTTCGAAGAAATTGATGAGCTAAGGAAATATTTATCAATTATTTGCGAAAGTTACTGAACAAAATAATTATGTAACAAAATAACCTCGTTCACTCTGTGAATACACAAACATTGCGATATTTAAGTAATACTTCTGACGTGTGAGCAGAGTTGGGCAAAAAGTAATATGATTACTTCTATAAATTACATTTGTATGTGTACTTTGTAATAAATATTACAAAGTACACATACAAAAGTAATCTGAAGGAGTAATTAACTATTAATTATGAGTATTAACTATTAATTAATTCTATAAATTACATTTGTATGTGTACTTTGTAATAAATATTACAAAGTACACATACAAAAGTAATCTGAAGGAGTAATCATATTACTTTTTGCCCAACTCTGCGTGTGAGTAATAGTTACTCGATAACAGCTAATAGCGGGCGTCCATTAGGTGACGCGGTCCTGATTATCTTTATTCATCTTTAAATTCGTAATAACACGTCGTTTTATGGCTGCTGAAATGCATGCATTTATTGTTTTTAACATGTGTAGGAAATAAGGTAAAATTGATTTTCACTGAAACCAAATTTGACAATACAATAGGCAGTAAATATAAAAAAGATATGCTTAGTGTTGACTTGGCGAAACCCAATTTGACAATACAATAGGCAGTAAATATAAAAAAAGATATGCTTAGTGTTGACTTGGCGAAACCCAATTTGACAATACAATAGGCAGTAAATATAAAAAAAATATGCTTAGTGTTGGCCGCCCATAGAAAATTTAAAGATTACCTACGTCGTTTTTGGGTAAGGCCGCGGATTTTGACGAATGTGACACAGACATAACATAAAAAAAAATACGTTACGTTACCGTAAAACGCAACGAAAGTGGTATGAACTCTGATTAAATAAAGGTCGTAAAAAAAAAACATATTTTTATCGCTAAATACATGTTTTAATCAAATATAATAATCAACCCATATAATGTAATTTCTCATACTTAGTAATTACTTAAATTAACAGTATTTACAAATGTCTTAATGCCATAATCTTTGGAACTAAATAAACTAAAATAAATCACCATAAATGCTTAAATGGAAAATGAACTGTTATTAATTAACACTAATAAACGCGTTAATAATTATACTGTATTTCATTAGCCCTAGGGGGGTAAAATTACCCACTGGAAAAAGCTGATTACTTCTAAAAACGCAAATCAAAATACCTAAATAACAAAATAATTTGATTTGTTTCGCAAACGCTTGTTACAGTATGCTGTCATTCAAAATCTAATAAAACTCATTTAAATTAGTAAATTTCTGTGTCCACTTCCCTTTACCACATATTTTCGTTACGTAACATAAAAAATACGTTACGTTTTGTAAAAATGTAACGTATTCGTAACACAAGTGTAACGTATATTTGAAAAAAGGTTGATTATCTTGGTAAATAATTGCAATCTGAACATGTCATAATAGTACATCCTACTGACGTTTAAAACTAAACCCTAAAACAGCCGTTTAATAATAATCACTACTTACCGTGAAAATCACACTACCACTTTAGACGTTTTTTGCTAAAACTTTCGCCGCGTGCACTGTGACAACCATTTGTTAACGAATTAATGGGAGTGAGTGTGCTTATGGGTGTCGCCCTACTAGAATAAGAGTTGCTAATGTCGATAAACAAATTTCTACCAACATTGGCATATGACCTTAAAAAAGCGTTACGAAAGTATCGTAACGTAAGTTTAGAATTGGTGACCCAAAAAGTAAAGGGAAAGAAAACAGTAAAATTGTTCACATGTCATAAGTCCTTAATGAATGAAGCAATCGTTTATCATTATAATTTGGTTTAAAAACAAACATTTAATGCTGACAAGTCTAATAATATAAAAAAAAGGTTTTAAGTAGGTACTCGTAGTCGAAAAAATTACTCGACTTTCGTTACGTTTTTGGCAGAAATATTTATTTATCAATTTTAAATAAAGAGCTAAATTAGCTATTTCATTTGATTACATGTAATGTAACTGAGCAATGAGCATAGGGGAATATTTTAAAATTGATCCGAGTTCTCTAGATGTTATCAGTTTTTTTTTATGAGCAAGACAAATTTTAAGCTCCGAATTAGTCAAAATCCGCGGCCTTACCCTTTTACTGCAAAGTCTTTCAAATTACAGTTTCTTCAAATCTCAACTCTAACCTAACCCACTGGCCATGTACAAATGTTAGCATAAAATAAACATTAATTTTGAAATTCGAATTTAAAGTTTTTATTTCGAATCATTACAATTAAGTGTAAGTAAGTCTCATTATTTATTTTTACATAGTAAATACACACTTATTATAAATTTAATTATAAAGAGAAATTAAGATACATATAATAATGATTCAGGAAAAAGAAATAAATCACATCCATAAAACTAACTAAAACTAAAATAATACTAACTAAACTAAACTAACACATTCCCCAAGTTGCTTCCCAGTGGGAGAGTGCTAATAACACTGGCCACATTTCCTCGCTGGATGGCATTGCCTAATAAGCCTACTAATGTAGTAAGTCTTATTTTGACTTTTTTTTAAGTCATATTCGTTGCGATTCGCCTTTGACAATAATTCAATTGTACATGTGACAAAATTAACTAAATTTATTGAGTTTCGTAAATTTCGAAGTGTTGTATAAATAAACTAGCGACCTGCCCCGGCTGCGCACGGGTACTATACCTACATAAAAGCCTTCCTCTTGAATTACTCTACCTATTAAAAAAAATCTCATCAAAATCCGTTGCGTAGTTTTAAAGATTTAAGCGTACAAAGGGACATAGGGACAGAAAAAGATAGTGATAATTAAAATAATTGTTTCACCCCTAATGCTTAACTCCGATCATGCTCTTGCTGGCCGCAAGGTTACAGTTATAATTACGTATCAGTTATGTTATGAGATAACGCGACATTCACAACTTAAGGGCAAGAATGTTTCGCTAGCTAAAACATTAATCATTTTTTAAATGTTTTATTCATTTTTTATGTATAAGAACTCAGCTTTTCGTCAATTACATAATTTTCATAATGGAAAATCTACTTTTTTATGTTTGCATAGTTTGAGTAGCTTAATTTTGCATAAAACCAGCGTGACTCAGGCGACCGTAACTATGGCAATAACAAACAGAAAAAGTTCATTCATCCATAATTAAGACTTTCAAGACAAATCGTTATGTTTTTTCAATTATTCCGCATAACCAAGAAAAGGCACAATGTACAAATCCTTCATAAGGTAAGATTATTTAAAATGTTTTATATTTTTAAACAAGCTTCGAAGTTTTCGAAACGGGAATTCGTATTTGATTTTATTTAATTATCCACAAATATTTTTTAGTTTAAGCTTTTCTTCAAAACTTTAGTAGACAACGGTAAAAACCACCTTTACCTGTTGGAGATAAACAAGTAACTATTGAATTGTTTTAAATTTTTTGTAACGAATTAGGTAAACGGTAACTCACGTATTTATGTAGTTTTCTCAATATACCATTTTATAACGTTCATGTGTATCCATACTATCCATATATTATATATTCCTCCGTCCGTAGGTACCTAGGTAATTAGTTTATAATTCCACTTCTTATATTGTTGCATTGCAAAGTTCTATTTCCGTCTCAATGTTACTTATCTGAAGTAAACAGATTTCCTCCGGCCATTTGAAGCAAATAACTGTGTGTTTACTTACACTTCCATTAAAAGTGAGTGATAATATTCATAGGCAATTCTATAATGTATGTTAGTGCTTAATTATTCACTTATCTGTGAAAGTTTCGATATTTTATTATCCTTTGTACTTATCGGCCCTATTGCACGGACAGCACCACCACGTAAGTATATTACCTACCTACTTTAGCATAATTTATACTCTGTCTAACAATCGTTGTCAGTGAAAAAAAGGCGGCAAATCAATTTTTTCTATGGAGAGCCAACTCTTTGCGCCTACATTTTTTTGAATTTGCCGCCATTTTATACTGACAGCGATGGTTAGATATAATATGTACTTTCATTTTGTGAGTGAGTTGAGTATAAATATCCCATTTTTGTCGCTTACCATAAGGATAGATTTAGCTTATACCTTTTTACGAAATAAAATGTCTAAGCACCCTCATGGCAAGAGATAAAGTGGAAGGTTTTTGGGTGAATCAACTTTTTCTGTCTGTTATTGCTATGGTTACGGTTGCCTGAGTCACGCTAGTTTTATGCAAAATTAGTCATCTTAAATTATGCAAAAATGGTTGTATTTTAGTGCATGTCTGTAGATGGCCCGTTAAGAAAAGGGCTTATTCACACTAGAAAAATGTATGTTGTAGTACATTATATCAGAGGCCGGGAAAATGAGGATTTCCGGCCAAGTTGGTATATATAACGAGGCCGGGAATCCGTTTTCACGCCGAGGCATGTATAGCGCTTTTCTCAAACATACAAAGAAATAAAAAAAAAAACAATGACAATGTTGTCGAAATTAAAAAAAAATCCCTACTTTGCAGGCCTAGGCCTAAAAGCGATACTTTTGAGTCTATTTTAAGGAACGTAAAGACAATATTTGATTGCAAGTTTGAGAAAAACTATTTTAAGTAGGTAGCATAATTTTGCATAACACCAGCGTATCTCAGGAGACTGTTACCATGGCAATAGCAGAAACAAGTTGATTCACCGTTTTATTAAAGCGCTCACATTTTATGTGCATAATTATCATGTATAATTCTTTCGTGACTTTCTTATAGGTGGGTCATCTAGTGTTTTGTCCTTAAAAATGTACGAGTAACACAGTGGAAATTTTTGTTACATATGAGTTAAGTTTGTCGTAAATATGTGCTACGCTGTGACAATGTGATTGGTAGATACAAATCGCATCCCCAATATCCCCATAGCATAGCTCTGATGGAAAGGCATCTTTATACTATTAGCTTTGATCAGCATACTTAGTAAAATACATCATTATTTTTCTTTTATCATAAATCGTGGCCCCTAGCCGTATTCTCACGGCAAAGCTGCTTATCGCAGTTTCCAGTCCAACTACTGCGTTCTCGTGGCAACGCGCTTGGAGGCGGGTTCGGCCTTTCGTACATGTTGAGTTGATTTGACACAACACAACCTTTCAAATGTAACTTATATTATAAGTTATATATTTTTTGTATTGAAATACCTATCTATTTATTTACTTTGCCAGTCAGATTCACCGCCACCGCAAGATCATTTAGGGCACATTTTATTGCACCCCGTTGCCGCCTCTCGCCAATCTTCTTCACTTCTAATTTTTCAGACTGAAACTATGAAAACAAAATATGTATTTAATAGTTGTCGAAAATAATGTACAAAAACTATTTATATTTCATGTCAACTGATAGTTGACAACAGGGCTCGGATTTTTCATCGCACGGTAAGACGTTAGAGTATTAACATTTAAAGTTTAGACATTTTATAAAAGTGCGGATCGCACTGCACGTCTAAATAAAACTGCTAGTGGAAAGGTATCCTAAGTTCAGGAGATTATAATCAAACGGTTAAACTAACTTATTTTTTATTATACAATACATATTACATGAAATAGGCGTATCCCGCTAGTTCTTTATTCAAAACAGATCCCAGAAGTGATTCCAGAGGGATGTGTTAAAGTACGTGTAATAAAATAACCAGTAGGCTTAAATATGATCCAGTATGCAAATTGCAAAAGTGACGCGTAGCACGATAACTGGATAAAACGGGACCATCATAAGCCACCAGATATTTAGTTTAATTTAAAAGACTCCTTCTTATAAGCTTTTTGGTAACTTGTTCATAAATAAAGAAAAAAAAATGGATATTTTACAATCCGATTTTGTTAGAAACATTCTGATTTACATGATTATAATGAATGTGAAATTACATTTAAAGTAGACCTTGTTGTTGTACTCTGGCCATTTTTTCCGCAACTCGACATCAAACGTGCCTATTTTCCGTGGTCCCAACGCTGGTCCAGTAGGTATAGGTACTTAAAGTCGACCTTAGAAACATATGTGAACAAGTAGTATTTACTTGCCAATCTATTGTCATAATTTCCAGTGACAAAGGTTAATGTTGTCGATTGTTAACTACTTGGTAACTAAGCGCAGAAAAATACTAATTTAATTATATTTACTGAAATATTCAATAAGTATGCACTTGTATATACCTATGTACCTAAAGACGTAATTCATATAATTATTATGGTGTACCTAATCTAACTTGTGACCTTCTTGGTAGATGCGTAGTAGGTATACCGTCGAATGCTGCAACTTTGCCAACCTGCTACAATTTTGCTCATTTTACAAAAACCCACTTTTCTACCAAACTATTACATATTCTTTTCTTCTATAAATAGTAAAATTTGTAGAATTTATCTGGCAACACACCTACTTTTAAACTCAGTCGGTGTTAACGCTTAGAAAGCAACCAAGTGTTTTTTCGGTGTGTTCAAAACTTTTATTATAAGTGCGAAAATATCTGTTATAGCCACTTGTGGAGTACTCATATGGTAAGTAAATATGCTCTTTGCGATGTTTTATGAAGTTTTTCATGTAAATAAACTCTTTTAAGGCCAGAATGACGACGGGCAATGTTGGGAAAGGTTTCTTAGAATGTACATGTCCCAAAATTGCCTGGTCTAGGGTTGACACTATATTCATTTTATAAAAAAAATATAAAAAAAAAAATAGTTTTATTAATTAAGTCTTTAGCTACTATTAACTATTTGTTATTTCAACCCTTACAATACTGAAATTTAGCAAATTAATAAAAGGAATGCAATTTTTTTAAGTAGTAAAATTATTGGTGTCTATTTTGTTTGGCACAACCCTAGCTACGCTTGGGACAATGTATGGAAATGCTGTAGAACACGTCACAACTATGCCTATGTCGTAAAAAAATACTTGCGTAGTATTTAGTGTATTCTACTGGCACCTTGGCTTAGATATGACTGCTATAAAATTAAAAAGGGTTTCCATTTTTAAATTCTCCATATATTACCACAGATAATCCACTAGGCAAAGTTGCAGCTTTTGGCTACAACTTTGACTGTAACTTTAAATGCTTCTAGAAGCTAAACTATTAGTATTTGGCATACTTTGAACCCTGATACTAATGTATTTTGAACTAGATTAGCTTAGCAATGT
>JALPQI010027686.1:0-13013 GCA_025490895.1 Thaumatotibia leucotreta
ACTGTACCCGAAATCAAAACGTCATAACCACCTGAATTATTCACTAATTATGACAATCTTATTACAAAGAAATAAGGTTCAATATTGTTCAGATTTCAACAATCGAAGAATGCGAAACCGCCTTAATCACTATGAAAATAGAGTTCTTATTTTAAATAGTTTCTTCGAATGCTGACGTCACGATATCTGCACGCTTCGTTTTACGCTGAACTTTGTTGATACAGCTCCACCAATCAGGAGAGACGGCCAAAGAGTTTGCGCAGAGGCGACAAACAAATTAAAGTAAAATATGCCTAAATCTAGACCTTATTGTGACTGCATAAGGACTAGCGACCGGTTATTTTGTTACGCATGCGCGGGGCGCGTGATGGTCAAATTAGTGGAATCAATTAGGATCGAATTTAGTAAGTGGCTTTGAAGATGGTAGTTCAATTTAGACAAAATTAGCCTGTAGGAATACAGAAGAGACCGTTTCTAAACGAATAATATTAAACTTTTGCTACTGAAATAAAACTATTTAAACGGATTATATCGCGGATATTAATTAATTTAATTACATCCCGACGGTTCGAACACTTTACAGGGTTTGTGGTCTACGGTTAACTGACAATGTACAAACTTTTATAGGACTACCTAAATAAACATAAGACATATGTACAATACTACCCACAAACAGAATATACTAAACCACATACCATACACTTTAAAGCTGGGTTCATTAAGCTAAGCCTAAGGCAAATAAACCTAGTTATTATTTACAAGTATTTTTAAAATGAAGACAAAAAAGACAAATAAATAAACAATTTACGCCTGATAAGAAATACCTTCATTTGTATGATTATATTGTTAGAAAGGTATCCCAATTTTGGAGCCGGCAAGATACTCAGCGGGATATTTCTTTTAAAATCAACATGCATAAAACCGAAACATACAATATTGACTCATAGGGAATTAAAATACAAAAAAAACTTGAAAAAAATGGCAGCACTACTCCTTATAATATAACATAATCATTGATTCATAATTTCGATGCAAGCAAATTAGACGAATATTAAAAACTTTACAAAGGATTTCTATTTGTGCTTGTATAATTATTTCTTCGATTAAGCGGACTGTAATTTTTATAATTTAGAGTTTAATGTTCAAACTTTTAATATTAAACAATGGTGTTTTTATTAATTTTATGTTTTACAATTCTTAGACTTCACAGCTCTCCACAGAACTAAGATGACGATGATGAATGATCGACAACGATTAAAAGCATAACCAAAAACGAAACGCAAGTGTGTGCGTAAATTTGTCTATGTGTGGTCAGGAATAGGGTTGCCTATTACAACAGAGCAATTATCTATCGATGTTTGACTGTTTTATCGACAACATGGTATTTTTTATCTTCGTTTTTTGCTATAAGTTTTATAGGACAATGTGAATTCAGGGCGTCGAATTACAAATTGCAAACGTGTGTGAATTTAGCATCTGGCGTATCCCTTAAATTTAACAGAAATAATAAAAATCGTATAGTATCAAAAAATCTCACAAAACATTGTAAGGTCCTTCAAGTTTGTTAAATACACATTCGTACTCAAAATCTGGGAATATGACGGCATTGTAATGTAATAGACTGATTAGGTATGTTTATCGAACGAATATCGATATTGGTAGTTCAACGTTTAGTCAAGCTCTAGCGTAGCGTGACCATTTATATTTTTAAACAAAATATCCTTTAATATTAACTGTTGTGATAAATTATTAGCGCACAGTGATAGGATAACTAACAATTAATGCTAGAAAGTGATAACTTACACGATTTATGCTACTAAATCGACAAAATATCGTTTGAAAACAATCAACCGGCAAATCAGATTTACTTACGAAACAAGTGTTTGCTGTCATTTCTTCGGTGGGTAACAGGGCAATCCTTTACACTACACGATACCATATCGGTTTAATTATTTGTCTAAATTGACTTCTTACTAGAATTAAATATAAAATCAATTTTAAATAACAGTCTCCGTCGAGAAGGCTGATACGGCTGATATGTCACTTGAAAAGTGGGTATGCTTTTGGTATTGTTTTCTATCTCTTTTGCACTCGTGTAAAAGTCATATGACTGGTGGCTTCCCTTTCACACGCTTCCTTTCTCTATTAAGCGCTAGCGCGGATTCTAACTTTATGCAGCTCTCCGTTTTATCTCTAAGGCCAAAGTGCCACAAACACATAGTTACTTGGGTGATTTAAACAAAAGCTAATTTCTACGTCTGTACCTATCAAAACCAACATAACTGTCAAATATCTTTACAAGGTAATGGTTCATTCATTCCGTCTGTACTTCATACGTTTCGTTTCAAGCAACGTTCATTACAAATCAGCTGTATGAAACACGTACCTTGGTGATCTGCAGAAGATAGCGCAGATCTCGGCTATAGCGGCTGGTATAGGCTCTTCGCCGTTGGCTCGTTCAAACTTACCTTCGGCAAAGGTTTACCATTAACCAGCTCCAGCGAGATGCAAAGACTCGTGCTTCCTCCAACGAATCTGCCTTCTTCGACGTTCACACAAAGCAAAGATTTTACACGATAATGAACTCAACGAGGCGAAAGGTGTAAAATTACGATAAAGAGTACGCACTCTCGCGTCGAAAGATTTATGACAACTCATTGAACGTTTTTTTTTAAGTTCTAGGCAAGTATGTTGCCAGGCGAAATTATCTAAAAACATCGAACAAATCTAAACAGTGCTTTCATTTTAATTTTACTTATGTTTTGACATTTTTTTACTTTAAGCCATATACATATATAGCCATGCAGATAGTCAATTAAATGATAAACTTAAAAGAAGAAAGAAAGAAAGCGTGTACCACTTGTAACTATACCTTTGAATGGGGTACTTTTATGTACCTAGTCGTATATATTGTTTTGTACATATACTCGTACGTATTATGTTTTGTATTTGGTATTATGATTATGCAACTTCTAAACGTTTTTTAATAAACCGTAGAACCCAAAATCTAACGTGTAATTAATAATATGATTGTCCATTTCTATCCTACGATAATTTATCACAAATATTATCATAATTAATATCATTAGCCGTCATTATAATACGAGATAGCCTCTCTAAGTGCTCGGGCTCCTAGGCAAGATACCAAAACTGGTCCACGCGTCTGCCATTAGCTTATCTTTGCCGATAAAACTCATAAACGAGGTGACAAAATTATAAACTGCAATACAGTTGGCTTCGACGCGTCTTCGATTCAGACGTTTAAATCGAATCCTTTATTACCGCGAGTGTTTTTTTCTTTAGTGCATTAACCGTTACTGATTTTTTATTTATATTGTGCCAGTGTTTTGTAAAACACGTTTTTTTATAATTTAAGCGTGGTAATGTGTTTACGGTAATCAAGTGACATATCTGGATTTTTACAATGTTACGAACAGTGGCATGTATTATATCAATAATATGTACTAAGTCAATATAATACCAGTAAAGTGTGGTCTGTTTTTAACTTGGCTACGAAATGTTATCGTCTTCAGTAGACAATGTATGCGTAGAACGTTATAATTTATAATAATCTGCATAGTCACGTTCAGCTCATGTTATGGAATTTTGCACACGATTATAGATATAAATATGTCTTGAATCTATTGTTGTGCTGCGTATTTTATTTTTTGTTAATAGGCCGTATGTTTTTCGACTTTCTAAAGTACTTTATTTAGTGAATACTAAGAATTATAAGCCTCAAATAGGGTTTATCATGTTCGTGTTATTAAACGGCCTCGCTTCGCTCGCTCGTTTATGTCCACTCGGTCTATTCGCCGGCTATTGTTGTTTACTATTATACGATGATGTCATATCCGTATTTATTTTCACGTATTTTTGTGTCCAAGTGTGATACCGATACCACTAGGTTGCGTTTTTAGGATTCCGTTGCAAACTAGGAACCCTTATAGTTTCGCCATGTCCGTCTGTCTGTCCGCAGCATAGCTCAGTGGCCGTTGCAATTTAGTACAAACATATTAATCACGCACACAAAGTGGTAGAATAAAATATAGAAAAAAAAACTGGTAATTTGGGGGATGATTTTTTATTTTGCTGTAACCTATCGAGTGGGGTATCGTTAAATGGGTCTTATAAAAAAAAAGATTTCGTCGCATTGTAAAACTCCTCCTTTTTTGAAATGGTTAAAAGGTACTACATTTGGTACAAACTTATGAACGTCTTTTCTTTATTTATGTATGAACCTATTATGTATATCGTCGTACCCATAACAAGCCTTATTAAGGTTCATCATCAGCCTATGATAGTCCACTGCTGGACGTAGGCCTCTCCTATTAACTATGCGTATAAACGCATTAGGAGGAAAATACCCATAATCGCCACGCTAGGCAAGCGGATTGGCGATCGCAGCAATGTGTCCACCATGATGACGCTGCTCCCCATCATCAATTATTTATCAAATAATGGTCAGTGACACAATCCCTTAGTCGACTTACCGTGGGACTAAGTCGATTTGTGTAAAATAGTCTCATGATATTTATTTAAAAACCACAAGCATGGAGGTAATTATCAAATTCTTCAGTACATACGCTAAAATAGTCCCCTGATAAATAAGATAAGACTAATATTGTAAAAACAACTTATCATTCGTCATATTTGCACTCGGTTGTCAAGCTTGATGGTGATAGGGGAAATTATGTTCAGAATAGATGGCGCTTTAAGCCGTGTGGAGACGGCAGTAAGGATACATTTGTCAACATCCCAACTCTTCCCGTGGGTGTCGTAAAAGTCGACTAAGGGATTGAAGCGTCACTCGCCAATCCGCTTGCCCGGCGTGGTATGAGCATTTATCTCCTAATGCGTCTATACGCATAGATAGAAGAAGCCTTTGTCCAGCTGTGGATTGATATAGGCTGATGTGTGAGAGGGCGCTTCTAAGGCGTAACTAGAGTGACAATGATAGATGCTAGAAATGTACGAGTAGTAGGTTCAATTTTCATAATATAGGTATCAATTTCCATATATAAGTAGGTTCCTACTATGAAACATAATATTTTTAAAAGAAAATAAACATTTTACATTAAAAAAGACATCAACGAGCATTACAGAATAATTTTTACATAAAAAGACATCAACGCGTTGAGATTGAATTAGCTTACACTTCGGTTGTGATTGAGACTTAAAATTGTAATTATTTCTATTGGTAAATTCTATAAACAGTTTTCACATTCCACCTTTTATAAATTTGGTATTTTAAGAAATTCTTCTAGTACTTCTATTTTGTACGCATAGTTAAAAGGAGAGGCCTTCGTCCAGCAGTGGACTATCATAGGCTGATGATGTGATGTGACTTCTATTTTGGATATTAGTTGTATTGTGTAAACGGCATCTTTACATTTTATACTAACTAATCTGTTTTGACATTTTGATAATGACATATTTGTTTAGTAATATACGGAATTTTGTATTGTTAATACAAAGTGTTCATTTTATAAATATCCAAATAGTAGGCTTATAACAAAACTTTGCCAGTTAACAATTATTGCACAATATAATAATATAAAAACAGTAAAATGTGAGCGATGTTGTGGTAACTCGGTTTTGGGTGGTAATTAGTACATTTGTATTGAATAACCAAGATAACATCAGTAGCAATGTTAAGTAAATTACTTCTGACGACATGGTAGGTATTATTTCATCAAGAATAGTTTAATAAACAATAGATAAAATAAGCTTTGTTAGCACGGCAACGGGATTCTTGCGAACTATTAACAAAGAAACGCTATAGAACCATGCCAAAATGACAAGTAGTAGGTAAGAGACTACGAACAAATAAAAAATGGAAGCCGCACGCCATATTAGATTGCCTTTCAAAAACGGTCCTGAATTTTAGTTGACAAGTGTCACCCCCTCTTCAATGCGTCACGGTAGGTAATGAATTTCAATGTCAACCAATAAAAACTTAAACCGCCATTTAAAAATAGTTGTGATTGGTACATCAAAATTTTGATTGGCTATATTCTATAAGCATTTGGCAAAGATGTTGCGTCGACATATGCGCGGGTGTTAAGAAAAGCGCTATGTCCTGCCCATCTTGGCACAATTGAACAATTTATGGTCGCAGGTAAGAGATGTCTTTTAATCTCATCTACATCGTCACATCGACAAAGTTCCCGAGTAGCTTAGGGCTCTAATTGAATGTGAGTCAATCACTTATTTCTTGTCACTCGTTGCTATGGTTACGTTGCCCTGGGTCACCCTTAAAATTACTTCATAGGATTTTTAAGAGCTAATCGATTCACTATTTGAGCATTCCATAGGCTGTCCCGTACAAACGCGTGTATATTTCGATAATTTGGGTTTTCTTCCGAGTTATTAGTTATTACATACATTTTTGACTCCTCTAGTCACGAAAGAGGACTTCGATATACTCACAATTTTGAGAAAAACCGTGTTCGTACGGGACATCGGTGGACTTTTTCATGGAATTCACCTATTGAAAAATGTACACGAACTAGTTTCCGTCTACATCGGATGTGACAGACGGACAGGCTGACAAGAAGAATCTAAAAGGGTTTCGTTTATGCCATTTTGGGTACGGAACCCTAATTAAAATTTCAAGAAATCTGACAACGTTGCTTTCCCGGGTCTTACCGTAAAACACCTCGTTATTACAGTCAATCACATTCTTCTTGTCTATCGTTGCTATGGTTACGTTCTCCTAGGTCACCGTTATAATAAATAAATAAATATCTTTGGACATCTTACACAAATCGACCTAGTCCCACGGTAAGCTCAGTTAGGCTTGTGATGTGGGTACCAGGCGGCGATATATATAATATATAGATACTTAAATACATAGACAGGGACAAATATTTGTGATAAATAAATACAAAAATAATGCCCTCGCCGGGATTCGAAGCCGGAACCTCCAGCTTAGTAGGCAGGGTCCCTGACAACACAGTTTAACTTTAGTTTAGTATTTAATCACAGTTTTAATAGCATAAAATTTTACTAGTCTTTGATTTTTTGAAAGCTACGTGGTTTTTCTATGAGTGGGGGTCACCCATTAATCATGTTAGTAGAGCGTGATGTATAATTTCTTCTAGCAAGCTCTGCAACTTTAGTCCCCTGAGTGACCGGTGACAGAATAAAAAAATTGATTGATCCATTAAACGTGATTGAGAATTTCAATAATTTATATTAATGATTCTCATAAATGTTATGACAGTAAAACTCCTATATAACAGTTAATCGCAGGGGTCACGTGACTTGACACTTGTATCTAAAAGTGTAAATAGCCGATAGGTGACCGTTATCAGCCACGCGCGAGGTCAGATCTGATTCACAACACAACCCTATCGTAACTTGACCCCCAGTCTGGTAGCATCTAGAGGAATCCTGAAGTCTGTTTTAGAATGGATAAAGTTAAAAGTGAGGTTTCAGTACGTGAATAGTTTCTGATTAAACGTTCATGATATTTTTAAATAGTTATGGAAGATGAGTCTGGAGAATTACGAATAAGATGTTCTCTTGTTGATTGGAACTTTCTCGATTTTGACTCGTATTTTAGCAATTATCGGGACATAGACGCGTATAGTCTTTCATTTCTGAGCTGGCCACGTTCCTTGTCTATTGTAATTAAACCCCAAATACTTCTGACTTTTATGTGACGAAGGTAGACAACTGAGCTCTCAGCCCACCTGATGGAAAGCAGGAACTGAGGCCCATAGACATAGTGACCAAAAAATGGCCTATGCGCTGCCTACCGTGAGGTGCCTACTCAGATGGATTGCCTCTATCTATGCCAATGCCAGTAATTACACCGGCTATCTTATCCCCAAATCGGAACACAGTAGTAACTATTTAGCGGCAGGTTAACGGGTAAGACGGTAGTAGCTATCGGGACGGACCCTGCGCGAGGTCCTACCACCGGCAAATTCAGCAGGTTCTTTGTCTGCAAATTAACTGAGCACGTAGCCATGTTGCTAATCGCTAACGCAGTAGAGTATCGAAGTTTTCTCTCTGTCACTCTTTCTTATTAGAGCGGGGGTGGATTTCACAGCGTTTCGATCGCTGTCATCACCATTTTCAATTATTGGGGAATGCTTTGTGGATTCTGGAATGTGTTTGATGTATTATTGTATATAACTCCGCGAGTCCTACTCAATATTTAGCCGAATGGCGTTTGAACGTCCAGGACATTGCAATATCTGTGTGATGATGATCCACCCGACAACTGCGATCAAAAATGCCCCCAAAAACAATTGTGCCAAGATGGGCAGGACATAGCGCTTTTTTTAACACCGCGCGTATTTCGGCGCAACATCTTTGACAAATTTGATGGTCCAATCACAACTATTTGTAAATTGCGGTTTAAGTTTTTATAGGTTGACATGGAAATTCAATACCGTGATGCATTAAGGACGTGGACATTTGTCAACTAAAAGTCAGGACCGTTTTTGAAAGGCAATTTAGTATGACGTGCGGCTTCATGTTTTATTTGTTCGTAGCTCGACAAAGACAGTTTTGCCTTTCCTTCATGACTGAGGGTTAGCGATTGGCATCTTGGCTACCCACCCTCCAGAGAAAAGTACCCCCTGCGCAAATACCTCTTGCATATTTTTACCACAGGGGGGTCCATTTACCCACAACACGAACCATGTAGGTTGAGCTACTTTAGCACCGTTTGGTAGCCAGATTTGGTAGCTGGCTGCCAAATGGGAAATATGGTTTCCTACCAATAAATAGCTTCCGCATCTCGTAACCGGATTTGCCGTCCCGCCTTCCCTCCTGGTAGCCAGCTATGACATAGGAATAACTTTCACATCTCGTAATCAGATTTGGTAGCTGATTACTAAACGTGGTTACAATCAGTAATGGAAAAGTCCCATTTTGTAACCAGTTACGAAACGGGATTTTTTTCCCGTTTCGAAGCTGATTATTTGTGCAAATACCAATATTAATATTAAAAACGTTACATTATAAATTTGTATAACGATGTAGATTTGACCCTAAAATTACCTTGCATAACATAATACCTTCACAGAACCACAATAACATAGGTTTCAATTGGCATCTCAAAAATAAATCGCAATTTGGCACATTGTCACGACTGTCCACAAAACTAATAGCTGAAATATAAACTGTAGGTTTCGCGCCATATTGAACATATATCGAGCTGATGTCTTCATAACTGCAGGTCGCTATTTTCAACTAACCGTGAAAACCCGTGAATTTTTGTAAGTTTGTTATTTTGTATTGATTAATTACCGGCCTATTTGTCGTTTAATGTATTTCCAATACTTATTAGTGACCCGGCCTACAAAGCTGAAGGTTCCGCGTTCAAATCCCAAGTCGTCCCTTGATATTACATACCTGGTGGGTCACAACGGAAGAACAGCGCTGGCTTAGCCAGCTACATGATGAGTTGTGACCCTTTTGTGTGCAAGCTTTTGTTGTGTGCTTATTTGTAAAATGTATATATTTCCATTGTGCTTGTCATAAATGAATTTTATTTCATTTCATTTCATATTTATTTATGTGTTTAATATACTGAGTGATTCAGAAGACAGAGCAGAATTTACACTATTAATACGAGTACAGTCCATTATACGCTAGTTAGTGGATGAGATTACATAATGGTATTTTCTGGTATAATTAATTATTGGGGTGGATCAACTATTTTTTTTTTTCTGTCCCGTCACCCAGGGGACATTAGTTTTAGATTTTGCTAGAAGAAATTATCCAACACTCTACATTATTAGTGGATGCTCACAAACGAAGGTCATTTCACTGTACAAAAAACAAATGTAAATTTGAATCCTATTTAACTGCGTTCTTGAGAGTGACCCAGGAGATTATAAACATAGCAACTACTGATAGAAAAAGGATATCAACCCAAATCTTATTTACATTAACATTTTTTACTGTATGTGCAGTATTGGAGCTCCTTACGTATGCAAGTTAGTTTACATTTCAAAAGGTTATGTTTATAATTAATTAAAAATATAAATATTACTTACAAAAATAAAAAATACCTGAATACGTATTCAATTTGCCACACCCTCCGTATTCGATATGCTAAGTGAATACTGAAACACTTCACACCATGTTTGGTGTGAAGTGTTTCAGTATTCACTATTATGTAATACACATAGTGAATTTTAATGTAATTATGTAATTCACTATGTGTATTCATGTATACACATTTATCTCAAAAATGTCGTAAATCTATTCTTTTTCATGCGAATTTACTACTTATTGCTATTGATATACAGGTTCAAATTGTGTGAATTATGTTGTTAGTTTCAAAATGTTGTAACCCCATTTTATTTCACGCAATTTTACAATATCTTGCTGTCGATATAAGGGTTCAAATTGTGTGAATTACTTTGCCAAGTTAGTCTAGCAGTGGAGTATGGAAATAAAGCAAATCGCGTAAATTGTGACGTTTCAGAGGCACGACTCTAGATTATATTGGTGCTAAACAAGAACAGGACGCGAACATAACAATCATATCAAATTATTTTGTTAAACATCGACATAATTCTATTTTGGAATCTTCGTATTACGCAAATCACTTCAAATTATGGTAGGTACTTCTACTTTATATTCTACTCAAGAAATTTGAACTCAGGAGATGGTTAGCTAAAATGAGAGAGATTAGTCCAAAGACGTCCCTGCTACTAATATGGCCCACTATCGAAATTATATACTTTTTTTTTCATAGCCCATATTGTGGCACTTTGTGCAAAGGCCTCCCCTGTTACTCGTCACGGCTTAGTGCATGCTCCTGCAGACTACGAAATTAATCCAGGTCATCCCGCCATCTCTTTTTAGGTCTGCCCCTGCTACGGCTACCCTCTTTGGCCCATCGCTCTGTGTGGCAGACGTATTCGGCAGACGTAAGCCCAATTCCATTTAACCTTGGCGGCCTTTACCCCCCTAACGGTTTTGGAGCGCAGTTCGGTGTTCCTCATCCGATCGGTTCTGCAGACTCCAAATTTTGGGTCGAGTGTGCTGGGCTTTCGTTAATAACCAAGTGTACTTGGGTGAATCAACTTTTTTCTGTCTGTTATTGCCATGGTTACGGTCACCTGGGTCACTCTGGGTTTATGTAAAATTACGCTGCTTAAAATATGCAAACATGCATTTTTCTAGTCTTAATAAGCCCTTTCCTTAATGGGCCACCCACAAACTTGGACTACATGCATGTTCGCATAATTTAAGTAGCGTAATATTGCATTACACCAGCGTTACTCAGATGACCGTAACCATAGCAATAACAGACAAAAAAGTTGATTCACACACTTGTAATCGTTCAAAAAAACCTACTTTTTCGGCCGGGTTTCTTCGTGCCATAGACATTATACATAGGTACTCTTAACTGCAAGCGGAGGATAAAGAACTCATATTTGGCAATTATCAGGACTTAGACGCGTATAGTATTTCAGTTCTGAGCTGACTACGTTCTTTGTCTATTGTAATTAAACTCCGAATACCTCTTTTTTTATGTGACGAAGGTAGACAACTGAGCTCTTAGCCCACCTGATGGTAAGCAGGAACTGAGGCCCATGGACGTGACAAAAATCGCTTATGCGCCCTGAGGACTTAGATGGATTGCCTCTATCTAATATGCACTGCCTACCCTGAGGTCTTAGATGGATTGCCTCTATCTATGCCAGTAATTACACCGGCTATCTTACCCCCAAACCGAAACACAGCAGTGCAACCATTGCTATTTAGCGGCAGGTTAACGGGTAAGACGGTGGTAACTATCCGGGAGGATACTGCACGAGATCCTACCAGCATTTAAAACCTTTCAGTTTCATAATTATATTCGTAAAATACCTCCCACTAGTGAATTACATAACAATTACGCGAATCAGCTCGCAAACATGATTAAAGCGTCGCGATTATTTGATAGCATACACGTGATAGCACGATAGTGGGAACAAAGATTAGGCACCAGACTTCACTTTTCGTATTTAAAACTATAAACATACCTACCTACAGTCTGGAAAACCAACTTATACAAATAATTAGGGATAGACAAATTGAAAAACGTAAACGCAAGTACATTCGCGTCCGGAACATACAAAAATATGTAAACACGCCTTTATGCCGCGGCCACATTGGTCTAAGGCGATACCGGCTTAGCGGAAAACCATGCGTGCGAGAGGGAGTACCCATATCGACTTCCCGCTCCAACTCATGGATTCGCTCGCCGCTGGTCGCCTTAAGGTACAAGTTGGCAGCCGACCGCAGGCGACAACTGCAGACGACGTGTCGCGACGACACTACTGGTTTCTATGTATTTCTATGAAATTCCCTCCGTAGTTAGCGACATGAAGCTAGCGACGCGTCGCCGAGCGGCAGACGTCAGTGTCGCCCGACCGCAGATCAGTAGTGTCGCTGACGCCGAGCAACGATACGTCGAGCGTGTTTCATTTCAAAATGGATTTATTAGTATAATATTAGTATATTAGTATAAAATCGAACTGTTTTTCATTTAAACGACAATACTCTCTGAATTCTTTCATATCGCTTTTCAAATGGTTTTTGATCAGTATTGAATAAGTTCCCTCACTTGCTCTGCATTTAATCATAGGACATGTGACTTGTCGTCTTCTTCTGTATAATAAAAGCAAGTCATCATCATCTTCTTCCTCTTCTAATAAAAGACGTAAAAAATTGCGATCACTAATCTCGAACACGTCAGACATCTTGTTTCACGGACCGCTCGGAATCAACTGAATGCCATCTGCAGTTGTCGTCTGCAGTCGGGATCGAAATCATGACTGCAGCGACAGGACGCAACGACGTGTCGCGACGACATGAAGCGACGACATGTCGTCTGCAGTTGTCGCCTGCGGTCGGCTGCCAACTTGTACCTTTAGACCAATGTCGTGGCCGGGCCTTTATTGTCATAATGTTAAAGGCGTGTTCAGATATTTTTGAGCACTCCGGACGCTAAGATATATCTGATGGCGACTGTACAGCGAGGAAATGCC
>JALPQI010027687.1:0-16294 GCA_025490895.1 Thaumatotibia leucotreta
GCATAACCTTATGCTATACCGCAACCTGGATTCTACTAGAGCGTAATAGACAATTTTAAGTTGCTCTATACCTAATACGTCTCTGAGGCTTCTTAGGGCATAACATGCAGAGTGGATAGATGATTCTATTGCCTCCAACTCGCGCTTCCAATTTAGATTGCAGTCAATGAAAATTCCCAAGAATTTCACGTAGTCAGCCGAATTTAAACAAACTTTGTCAACAGAAACGTCCAATTTATCGGTTTTCTTTGTGTTTTGTTTAAATAACAATACCTGAGTCTTGTCTGAATTCAAGCGTAGGTTGTTGCAAGAAAACCAATGAGAAAAAACAGAAATAGCCTTATCAGTGTTATTATTTAGCTCAACCATGCTTTTAGCGGATATAACTGCATTGGTATCATCTGCAAAGATAACCAAAGAACAGCTTGGTACTGAAACAGACACGTAGTTAACTAGGTCATTTATAAATAGGAGGAAGAGTATGGGGCCCAAAATGGAACCTTGTGGAACCCCTCTATTCACTTTAACTAGCTTAGATGTAACTGGACTATCAACTTTACAACCACCACTAATTTCAGCATTATTTATTTCGACATATTGGTTCCTATTTTGGGAGATAGTTGGCTAGGATACAATAAGCATTTCCTGTGATCCCATAAAACTTAAGCTTTGCCATAAGGATCGAATGATCTACCATATCAAAGGCGGAACTCAGATCAAGGAATAAGCCTGCAACCCTATCACGATTGTGTAATTTTGTGATGACATCATCGATAAGGGCATCGACAGCATCTACTGTTCCTATATTCTTTTGGAAACCGAATTGTCGCGGGTTGATTACATTGTTCTCGTGGAGGTGTTTTAAAAGTCGTGATTTAATTAACTTTTCGAAGATCTTTGAGAGTATTGGCAGAAGCGGCTATAGGCCGGTAGTTTTTTGGATCACTCTTTACACCTTTTTTGTAAACAGGGAGAACTCTAGCCACCTTAAGTTGGTCAGGAAAGACAGCTTGATTAAAGCAATTATTAAAAAAGCATGCAAGTGGCTCAGCCAATATGTCGATGCAGTTTTTGATAACCGAAATTGGCATTTCGTCATACCCGCAGGATTGTTTGTTTTTCATGTGTTGTACTGTCTTTAATATCTCTGCTGGTGTAATTTTTTTCCATGTTATGTCCTTGTATTGCCTACTATTATTAAGATGCAGGCAGTGAACTGCAGCATTTAAATCACCAGTACTTGGAGCATTAGAAAGGTCAAACTGCGTTGAAAAAGCGTCAGCGATTTCTTGAGGATTTACTATGGTTTTGTTATTAATTTTCAAGGACAACTGCTGTGGATTATGCTTACGTGATTTATTTCTACACTTATTAACGACATCCCATATGCCTTTAGAGGAATATTTAGCCTTGGAAATTTTAGATTGGACAGCTGTCCTTTTAGCAAAACTTATGACTTTCCTATATACATTAATATACTTGGCCCTATATTCAAGAATAGACGTGTTACAGTTTGCTTTATTGACATTAGTAAGAACTCTTTTCATTTTGCTTGATGTCCTTATACCTCTGGAAACCCATTCAACATGATGCTGATTGTCCAGTCTGATTCTTAGTTTCTTTTTTATGAATGATTGACGGAACTGTTTAGTAACTGTCTTAAGAAAAACAAATTAATGCTCTATTTTAGTGGATTCTACTGATACCTATCATAAAGTGTTACAACGAAAGATTCTATGGAAAAATAGAGGAAAATCTAATATTAGCATAGGCAGCTAAGTGTTTTTTGCAAATGAAACATAGTAATTTTCTTTCAATGTTGATGAGAGTTTTCTCAATTAATGCTCTATTTTAGTGGATTCTACTGATACCTATCATAAAGTGTTACAAAGAAAGATTCTATGGAAAAATTGAGGAAACTTAGATATTAGCATAGGCAGCTAAGTGTTTTTTGCAAATTGAACATAGTAATTTTCTTTCAATGTTGATGAGAGTTTTCTCAATGAATGCTCTATTTTAGTGGATTCTACTGATACCTATCATAAAGTGTTACAAAGAAAGATTCTATGGAAAAATAGAGGAAAATCTAATATTAGCATAGGCAGCTAAGTGTTTTTTGCAAATTGAACATAGTAATTTTCTTTCAATGTTGATGAGAGTTTCCTCAATTAATGCTCTATTTCGGAGGGATTTACTGATGCCTAACATAAAGTGTTACAAAGAAAGATTCTATGGAAAAATAGAGGAAACTTAGATATTAGCTTAGGCAGCTAAGTCTTTTTTGCACGTTAGACATAGTAATTTTCTTTCAATTTTAATGAGTGTTTTCTTAATTAATGCTTATTTTAGGAGGTTCTTTTGATACTTAACATTAAGTGTTATAAAGAGAGATTCCATGGAAAAATAGAGGAAAACCTAAAATTAATTAATCTAAGCCAATTTGTGAAGTTAGCTGCCTAGTTAATATTTGGTGTTTTTTTATGTATGATGTAATATAGGTAATGGTAAACTGTAGAAAACTTCTTTATCTATCGGAAAAGCTTATATTTGACCTTGTAATACCGTTTTGTACGCTTTTGTATGAAATCACCAATTATGACCACTGTACTTGGTCGGGTTACCATAGGCTGCTAACCTTAGGCAGCTAACTTCACGCTGATAACTCGAAGGACCTATCCAAATATTACGATTTATCGAGAGTTTGAAATATCAAATGGTCGTAAATATTCGGGAGAAAAAATGAAAGTACGAGGTGTTAAGCAATAATCAACCGTTATTTATTAAATGCATTTTTTTCACTTTTCTTCCCATCTACTTCCACTTTTTCGATTAAGTCCTTGTTTTCAGCAATCGTCAAGCATCTATACTTTCTAGGACTCATAACTAACGTAAACTTTTAATCTGTACACATAACCAACGGAATAGTGAGTGGCAAACAAATATGTAATTAACAACAAATGCTCGTGCAACTTTTCTAAAAAGTGGGGTACTTACCTCTTTAATCTCATAACTTTGAATTATCGAATGTTTGACGCCCACGTGTTCGAATTAACGCGTGGTTTTGTTGTGTAGTTATTACTTTTTTGTTTGAATTACCAAGTGTTTAAAAATGTACTATTTTTTTTCGAAATAACAAGAGATCTTCTAGGGAACTCGTGATAACTTCGAATTATAGAGAGGTTCGAATTATCGCAGGTTTGAAATAACGAGAGTCGACTGTACTTAAATACATAGACAGCCATGGAAGAAAGGGAGAAATATGGAAGGAAGAAATACAGGGTGTTTGTTATATCATTAGCCATATTGCAATATGTGTTGGGTAAAGGCGTAAAAAAATATTTGGTAAAACAAAAATAATCCATTTTTCATTATCCTTTTTGTTATAGATTTTTTTTTCAATCCCATTATCTAACGAATGTTTGGTCACTATGATCACTTGCTTACTTTGCGTACTGCCCCATCATCTCATAACTGCCAAATCAGATTGGAAAGGGTGTTTGAGTTTGCAACTTTAATTAACCCGCATAAGGTAACTAATTCAATGCGTTATAACGTACGTAACAAGTTTCCTACGCGTGGTGGGGAATGGAGGTGGAGCTTAACTTGCAGGTAAATCTCACGAGACAGCATTATCAGTCTATCGCATACAGTACTAATAATGAGGGTATTTTGAGTTGCACGCCGATCTGAGGGTAGTTTGACTCGAGCGCGTTTACACAAGCGCACTCCTTCTTTGTTTACAGAGTACTGTACAAATGGCACATGGCATCTTGCGATCAGCCGAGCCAGCATAATTTGACCTCAAGAACGTAGTAACTTAAATGTTCCGCCATACAAACGCGTACTGGTTTACCTCAGATATCGATTATAATGCACTCTCTAAGCAAATTGAATTGTTGATGACGACGAGCAGGTACAGGTAGGTATGCGCTTGGGCAGTTTTAATCAAATAACAATCGTGTGTGCATGTAGTTAGGACATTTTATTCATTGTTTAGTGCCGATGGTGGGGTGAGTGACGTCGGCTGATCGGTGCTTGTGATGAACTCCTGATTGGCTAAGACTTGACTACTCAAACCTGCTACCCTTTTGTCTGCCATCGAATCGCACGGATTGAAACAAACTTGCCTAGTGACCACAAATTATGTTTTTGCCGGATAAAAAACGGGAAAAAAAACTAAAAAAAAGTGTCACTTTTTTTTTCAAAAATGTTGTGTACTGGTGATCGCGAATGACATATCCAAATTTGGCTAACGACATAACAAACACCCTGTATTTGTGATAAATAAATACACAAATAATTCCCTCGGCGGGATTCGAACACGGAACCTCCAGCTTCTTAGGCAGGGTCACTACCAGCTAGGCTACGGAGGCTGACATAACATTTTTCACTATTTCAGTCATAAGACGACCGCTGCTGACAGCATGCATCCAGCGTCCCGGGATAGATTCAAGTAGTTTTGTATTTGATTCGTTAATCGATAAATGTTATGTATGAAAATGTACAAATTGTTTGTTTATACAGGGTGTTAAGCCATCCGCTGAAAACCTTGAACGGGTGATTTGGTAGGTTACACTGAAAAACTTTTACTATGGAGCTTACCCAGAAATCTTAAAAAAATTTAGGCTCTTTTACACAAAATCGTTATCGATCGGTCAAAATGTATGAAAAATACATTTTTTTCTTTACGTTTCGTGATTGGACCCATAGTTACGAGTAATTAAAAGTTGTTCAGTATAGCCTACTAAATCACCTCGTGCAGGGTTTTCAGTGGATCAGAAAACTCGTTGTATTTATTTAAATATCTAAAACAACAGACTATGAAATCTGACCCTCTTATTCATAAGTTTTGCGACGCACATAATTAGCTAATTTATGTTTTGTCCCTTTCCATCATTAGGCCGTGAGCGCCCACTGTTGGGCATATATATAGGCCTCTTTGCGTGTACGCTATTCGTCCCCGACCTATGCCAATCTTACTCAGAAGTAAATTATGGCGGTATACAGGGTGGCCCATTCAAATCGGTCAGTATGGGAAAGTCTGAAACTATAAGACATACGAAGATCTGTTCTTAGGAACCATGTCATCGATATTAATAATAAGGAAATCTGCGTTGATAAATATGAAAAAAAACTTTTTTTCTTAAGATATACACAATAAACACCTAGTAAAATAAATTTTAGTGTGTGAAAACAATGAATTCCATTCATTTTAGACATCATGTCTCTTAGAGACATTTAGTGTTTAAGACCTACACAAACGATATCTGAATAGAAATAGTTTAAGTTTATTTTTTCAATACAACCGGGTTCGATTCCCTAGCTGGGTACCTACAGTTTTTTTTCAAATGTATGAATGCAGTTTTTCTTTTTATCAAAATCGGTGACATGGTTCCTAAGAATAAATCTTCGTATGTCTTATAGTTTCAGACTTTCCCATACTGACCGGTTTGAATGGGCCACCCTGTATAGGTAGTATGAGATTGAATTTGTCAATTTTAGAAAAAATAACAAGAAAAAAAAGTGTTCGAATATTATAATTGTAATTTGTAATTAATGGAAATCTTTGGTAGCATAGCATAGCGATGTTTTTGTGAAAAATCATGGACAAGGTTTATAACGAGTACTTTTTAAATATTGCTATCAATCATTAGATCGATACTACAGCCACTTTGTGTTGTGTGTTCATTTTGACAGTCAATATTTTAACTTGTCTCTTCCAGTATTATAACGACAATGTTTCTTAATTATTGTACATAGCAGCCTTTTTGTCGTTTGTTGTATTATGCTGTAGGATTGTTCAAAGACTATGGCACTTTTTTACTGATACGGGACCGAATTATGCTGCTATGAATGCATTATTGTTATTCAGAGTCTTGGATATTTTTATGAGCAGAAACAGCGCCCTGATAAACATGCAGTAAACATAATGGTGAATATCTTCCAAGCTAATAAAAAAATAATAAGTATATTATTGAATTCTTGTATTGTATAGATTCTAGATTAGCTTAGATAACTTTTTTATTTATACCCTCTATTTTATTGACTTAGTAGTACAAAGCATAAAAGGTAAAATTTTAATGGTTGTTCTCCGTTTATGGGCATGTTCAGTGTCGTGTTCTGGTTAGGAACCGGAAAAATTTTAATAATCACCCAAAAAAAATTGACTTTCTATGGAGTGTCGGCTAATTTGAAAAACCTGCTCCAAAGAATTTTTCACCTTGTATAAAACTCGTACACTGTGAAAATATTATTATTAGTATACATACATGAAAATTTTCATATTCAATTGAATACATCATTTGCAATTTGTAAAACCAAATTGCTAATTACAGGATAGCTCGAATAGGTAGATATCTAGTGTGATTCGCGTAAGTGATCATTCAAGGGTAAATACTCGTAGATTCACATATTTTTATGCAGTAGTAATCTGAGGGTGAATGACAGCACATATTTAAGTCATCATCATCATCCGCCTATGATAGTCCACTGCTGAACGTAGGCCTCTCCTATTAACTATGCATATATATAATAACATTAGGAGGTAAATGCCCATAATCGCTAGCGGATTTGCGATCGCAGTAATATGTCCACTATGATGACGCTGCTGCCCATTATCAATCTTTTATCAAATAATGGTCAGTGACACTTCAATCCCTTAGTCGACTTTTACGATACCCGCAGGAGGAGTTCGAGTGGTGACAAATGTATTCTTACTGCCATCACCACACGGCCACCAATATTTTAATATGGCAAACAAAACCTTACGTAATTTTCTGTACGGCCTTTGATCTAAATTCTTCTACAAAGGGCTAGCCCCAATTTAGTTACCTGGACCAATCAACTTTTTGATCGCCACTATTTTGCCTCGTAATGCAGGTGACAATTTCATCAAGTTTGCTAGAAAAAATGCTTATAAATTGTACATGCGTTGGGCCTCACATGTAAGTTGTCGCAGAAGTGTGCTCAGGCATACCCGTGACCCCGCCTTAAAGCGTCTTGGCGGCAGACCGTGGGGTTTTAATGGGTAGACCAGCAATTATTCTCTTATTCACACATATGTCGATGTAAAAGTTGATTGGCCCACCTTACAGATGACATGCCCACCGAAAGATCTCATGATTTCTCATAATTACTTTACCCGCTCGTGACAAACACTGGGTCTCCCGTCACGGTTGACAACCCTAAAGAATTACTTATTTCAAAACCAAAACGCTGTATATCACTATGTAAACAAACCTATAGATCTATAGGAAAATCGTCCTTATGATATTTTGAGATCATGCCGCTTGGCATTGTATTTTCTATTGCAGTAATGCAAAAGTCTGAAGTGACTTAAGGTTGGATTTGGTTGAGGACTTTTAAGTACCGATGCTCTTTTGTTTTAGAGTGGTAGTAAGTATCTGTAGAATAGTACTCATTAGTAGTGTATACTTATTTTCGATATGGACAAGTGGGTCAATGCACTGCGTGCAATATCGGATATATTGTTCAATTTGTAAATTAGAGTTTGGGAAATGCGTCTCATTATGAGTGAAACATGGGTTTATTTGTAGGTTCACCTTAATTTGCGAAGGCTATTAAATAAACGAATAAATTAGACAAATGGAAATCATTTCAAAAACTCTGACGTTCTTTCCCACGGCTTTCTTTCATATAATAATATATAATTCTATAAAATAAAGATATATCAAAATGTCTCCTTGCGTTCTGTAAGGCGTTATTACAACTTTACAGTGAAATAACGATACAAAAATTTTTAAGTGTTTCATAATAATATGAAATCAAAAGCCATGCCAATTAATAGATAAATTTTCACTCTCTACGGACAATACGCCACTCTTCATTATCTGTGCAAGAAGGAAATGAACATTTGATGGCTTTCAGATTTCATTAATCTTGTCCAGACATACTTCCATCTGTTTTATTTATTAAGTCATTGCTGCAATTAGAGAAGCGGCTAAAAATGTTATTCAAATAATTTTATGACCTATAGTATTTTATGCAAGCCTTGTTTTTGTCAGCCTCTGTAGCCTAGTTGGTAGTGACCCTGCCTACGAAGCTGGAGGTTCCGGGTTCGAATCCCGGCGAGGGCATTCTTTGTGTATTTATTTATCACAAATGTTTGTTCCTTGGTCATGGCTGTGTATGTATCTAAGTATCTATATGTATCTATCTATTATATATATCGTCGCCTGGTACCCACAACACAAGCCTTAATTGAGCTTACCGTGGGACTAGGTTGATTTGTGTAAGATGTCCCAAGATATTTATTTATTTATTTTTATTTATTTAAGAGAGGTCAACAAAGGTGAGTGGCGTGGGTAACAATTTGAGGAGAAGCCGAATGAAATGTTGCATACAATACTTTTTCTACGACTACACACTTATTTTCAAATAAAATTGTAAATTTGAGAAATATTCTTAGTCACACACAATTTTATTAATCAATAAGGTTGGGCGGGAGACGTCAAATTTAAAAAGAAAGCTCCTCTTTGGTTTACTGTTCATCAGAAATAACATTTAAAATTAGGTTGGCAGCCATGTATTTCATTAAGTCTTGTATACACGAGATGTCTTAAAATGCAAAAAACGCACTGCGTGTAAGCCCGAATGCGTTTATAGGGAATAGACAATAGACTTATCTTGACATCTGTAAGGTAGGGGCTTAATGGTGTGTTCATGACCATGTAAATGACAAATAAAAGTACGGGAGTAGAAAAAATACTACAATATGTTTGAGTCTCACATTAGTTATAATTCTAAAGTTATCTTCATTTTACACTTTCGAAAATTTCACTAATTTCATTACCTTGTCCGAACTAACCCCAGTCTCCTCTATAAATCTTGTTTACGGTATTCAGGGAAGCAGCGACAATGACGACCTTCCCATTGTCGATTGGTCGCACTGGACACTTCGATTAGCAGATTTGTTGGTTTTACATGATTGTGCACGGTACTTCTCACTGTGATGGTAAGAGAGGCTATTGTACATTTTGTACTTAGCTAATACTTTTATGGAAAAAGTTGGTAATTATGAAAAATATTGAACTTGGTCTTGAGCGAGACATTTCAAATTTGACATAGCAATGCGCTGAAGATAACTTTCCAACATACCTACGTAATGTTCTCATGGAAAGATCTGTAGTATTGTTAGCTGTCGCAACATTATTTCTTTTATTGACGACTGTATCAACTCATCAACTGTCATAGAAATTGAATTGGAATGTCAAAAAATCGCTACCCCATTATGACACGGTTCTAGACTCTCATAAACAATATTTCGTTTATTTATAAAAAAAAAGAAAACATACTGAAATAACCTTATTATTTAAAATCAGCGCACACTAATTTCCGTTAAGTGCTTACTGTTTTTTTGTCATTATTAAAATTTATTTCGTAGATTGAGCTTGCAAAGCGACAAGAATATTATATTCAAACATCGGCTTTGCAGGTCTCATTTACTTTTAATCAGAAGATCAGTGCTGCATTTCGAATGAATTAAGCATTCATGTCACACCTAATCCCGGTATTTTGACCATTGTACAAATCAAACTGCGATATTATGCGACACAGCTTAAATAAACTGGTGAATAGAAATGTATCATAGATTTGTTTTCAACTTTATGATCAAGCAATTATGGTAGAAGTATGCATGTAGTTTTTTTCACATACGCCTTTTTAAAATAGCGTGATAAAGTTGGGTAGAATACTAATACAGTCATTCACGTCACCCTGAGTGTGAATGGCGATATTTTTCACCGTTAACATACTGCCGAGTTTTATATGATTCATTATGGAAATATAAAAAGGCTTATCTCTTGAATATTTAGGTAAACTTGAGACCCTTTTGAATTAATAAAAGTAAAACAGAGCTTTAAAAACCTTTATGTTAGTGGGTATTCGCTGTCAGAGATATAGAAGAGTCCAGGGTGCTCAGAAATATCTGAGCAAGCCTCTATTGTCTAGGTGTTAGAGCTCAGTTCAGATATTTTAGCACTGGCCGTTCTAAAACAACCTATGGTGACTGTACATAGGACTTTCAACGCATAAACCTGGCTTCTTGGTAGCGTGAAAAGTTTATTTTCTAGTCATGATTTTATGTGTATCATTTGCACGATAATAAGTATGAAGACATCTTGAATATAGGCATGGGAAAGTAATAGTAAGTAGTAATAGTAAGTAGTAGTAGTAAGTAGATCGGTAAGTAATATACATATCACACATCATGAACCTATTTCAGTCCACCACTGGACGTAGGCCTCTATGAAGGTGGATTTAGACCAAACGAGCGAAAGTTTATTCTATCCCCCTGTCTACGAAATCATGTATCTCTCTCTGTATTTAAATATCTATATGTATCTATCTATTATATATATCGTCGCCTGGTACCCACATCACAAGCCTTAATTGAGCTTACCGTGGGACTAGGTCGATTTGTGTAAGATGTCCCAAGATATTTATTTATTTAACGTTTTGTGTAACGAACGAATTTCGTAGAGTGGGGGGATAGAATAGCGAATGCTCATTTGGTCTGAATGCACCTTAATACGTTGCATTTACTTGAATACCTTTCTGATTGGCTTTTTTGTTTGTGTTTATTATACTTTGAAAGCGGGAACTGAGGCCCATGGACATAGTGACCAAAAAATCGCCTATACGCTGCCTACCCTGAGGATTTAGATCGATTGCCTCTATCTATGCCAGTAATTACACCGGCTATCTTACCCCCAAACCGAAACACAGTACTAACTATTTAGCAGGTTTACGGGCAAGACGGTGGTAGCTATACAGGCGGACCCTGCACGAGGTCCTAACACCAGCAAATTCGAGACAAAATTAAGATTTACAACTCAAAGAGCTCGTAAACATTTAAAATTATGATAATGGACTACTCTTTGATAGACAACCTATTTGGACATTTTCACTTCTCATGCTCTTAAAATGTTATTTTAGTCCCTGCATATCGGGACTAAAACTCTTTATTAATCTCTAGGGACTAAAGTAAAAATTTTTTTATTGACGTTGGAAACCCGTAAACAGCCACACTCACGGTGTTCAAGAATAAAGGATAGTCGCCATTGTCAGTGCTTGTGTATGGACCACTTTTGTGCATGCCGTGGATACAACCGCTAAACTTTTTTTTAATTGACTTTGGAAACCCTTAAACAGCCATATCTAGTGTTTATGATTTTTGAACGAACGGTTATTGACATTGAAAATAACCTCAAAATGTCAATCGTGAAAAAATATTAAGGAGAATCGATTTATTTTCTTGATATACATGAATATTTAATACTTGTTTAATATATGATTAAGATTGAATCCAATTTATTACTTATTTTTTAATAACCAATTAGCTTCAAAATAGTTATGTAGTTAGCTCCAATTCGTTGGCTAAATATGCAAGTATTTAAAGCGTCATATTTCGAAAAAAGAATACAGATAAAAACTTATACGCGGAACGAATTTGATTGCTTATTTTTTGTGTTTTTGTCCATAAGTAATATTGTTCAAATCGTAGTTATATAATTTACGATGTCACGTCATGCGATGAAGAAGTACCTATTAACGCCTTACTCCAGAATGAAGAAGAATGCAAAAGAGGTGGTGCAAAATCTTTTGCCGCCGAAATCTAGTGTAATATATTCAAAAGCGTATCAAACTTTTATGGATTGGAAAACTGGAAAGCAAATTAGGTAGGTACAACATCATTTATGGAAGGCGTATTTCTGACATATTTTGATGAAAAATCTAAGAAGCTTAAAACCATACTCCAACTAAACCATACCTATAACTTGAAAAAGTTTGCGAATTTATAGTAAAGTGGCCATGTTCCGAAGAAATCGGAAGTTTTGACATCGCAGAACATATAATTTTTTTGTTTCTTATTAAATTTGTTCTTTCTGTTAATTAATACTGAGATTATGTAGAATGTAGCTTTTTTCCTCGCATTCTAAGTGAAAAGTAGAGTGTTTAATTCGGGACTAAACAGCCATAATGACACTCGAACTACATCCACCCTCGCTACGCTCGGGTGGATAAATATCTCGTGTCATAATGGCCTGTTTTAGTCCCTCGTTGAACAATCTACTATTAGTCAAACTAGACAATTAGAAAATATATTTTACAATAATTTACTAAGTACTAATCAACAATAAAATTCAACTGACACATTACAATTTTAGAATTAAAACTAACGTGAGACTCGAACATTAAAATATTATCGAACCGGGTTACTCACGTATTTAAGTCGATATTTAAGTCGCACGTAGTATACACGTCGGGCTTTGGCCGGGGGTACTCCAGACGAGGACCCTCTTAATGGGTCGAAACATGTCGAGCAATATCGACTTAAATACGTGAGTAACCCGGTTCGATAATATTTTAATATGACACATTACATAAACTAAGGCATTGTTTATACACCACGAAAGATTTTCTACCAAGACAAGATTTCCGAACTAGACAATCGTGTGCAAATCTTTGTCGTAGCTCGTGAAATTGCAAATTAGACCAAATTTCCAGGCAGTTAGTTTTTCCCAGTCACCATGGTGACTAGACAGTAGACATGTAGTGATGCCTCTTAATTGGCACATTTAGTCACGACTTGTCTGCGATACAGCCAAGGAAATTGATTTACAATACTTTTTACTTTGTCCCAATGGAAATCAATATGAAACTACATCACAATGACAAAGTACGAATTGGTAAATTTAAAATATCATGGATCCTTCTTATACACCTTTTGCCTAATAATGGATAATGGGACACTACAGATTGTATAATTATTACTATTTTGATTCGTATCCACCGATTTTTTTTTCAAAACCATGCTATAAATAAATATCTGGGACATCTTACACAAATCGACCTAGTCCCACAATAAGCTCAATGAAGGGCTGTGATGTTGGTACCAGGCGGCGATATATAGGTACATATAATAGATAGATACATACAGATACTTAAATACATAGACAGCCATGACAAAAGAACAAATATTTGTGATAAATAAATACTCAAATAATGCCCTCGCCGGGATTCGAACCCGGAACCTCCTGCTTCATAGGCAGAGTCACTACCAACTAGGCTATGGAGGCGGACAAGTAAGTATCTACTCTAAATAATTATGTAGAATTTACGATAAGTTGAGCAGTATAAAAACAATTGTGAGAAAGACGCTTTAAAATTATACAGGGCGTAAATAATAATTTTGGAAACATCAATATTTTGGTAGGTACATGTAATGATTAATGATGTAAACAACTCACACATTTTCATCATCATCATCATCATCATCATCAGCCTATGATAGTCCACTGCTGGACCTAGGCCTCTCCAATTAACTATGCGTATAGACGCATTAGGAGGTAAATGCCCATAATCGCCACGCTGGGCAAGCGGATTGGCGATCGCAGTAATGTGTCCACTATGATGACGCAGCTGCCCATCATCAATATTTTGTCAAATAATGGTCAGTGACACTTCAATCCATTAGTCGACTCTTACGACACCCGAAGGAGGAGTTGGGATGGTGACAAATGTATTCTTACTGCCGTCACCATACGGCCATTTCATTCACCTCATTTTCAAACATGCCATTTCAAACACATTTTCATTCTCCTCAATTTTATACGTAGAATTTAATACTGAAAAGCAACGTCTGACGTATTTTAATGAGAAACGGATACTATTTAATCGCGTGAACTATTATGACGTTTCGGGCATGACAACCCGTTTTTGTTTAAAATATGAGGGAAAATCGTGAAAATATCAATATCGTCTGACATATCTACATTTTATTAAGTATAACAAAATATGCTATAAGGATGTATATTAATAATAATTATTACAATAATTCCTATGATATGACTTGACACTATAGTACTACTATAACTGTAAACTTCTAATTATAATCACAATAATAAGAAAAAATTTAAAACGTTTGAAAAACAAATTTAAATCGGTTCACGATTCTTGGAGATAAGTATCGAGTATTACACAAAGGGCTAATCTTGGAATAGATATAGATTAGTTTAGTTTGATTTAATTCATGTACAGTCAAGGGCAAAAATATATATACACTTTTGCACCTTATTTTAACGGCATAAGATAAAAAAGTGTATAAATATTTATGCCCTTGACTGTACATGTATGTAAACTAGTATCATGCATACCAAAAATCAAGTACCTATAATACGAAAATGCAACGAAAGTAAGATAAATATAGGCCCCAACTTGACCCATGTCCCTACAAGTACTATGGCACAAATGGCACGATACTCATGAATCTCATCATGAAGCCTTGGCGACTGTAATGCATGGTATCAAAGTCGTCCTAAATAGTGCCAATTAGCTGCCAAACAACGAATGAAGTGGCGGAAGGAAGCCGCGAGGACGCGCCGTTTCCGCGCGAGCGGCGCACAAGCGGAGCGGGGGCGGTAGCGGAAGCGATTTGAGAATTTAATAAAATGTTAGGTTTTTTTCCAACAGGAAAATAACAATCAAAAGAATATTAAAATCTACAAAAATACATAATCCAGCCTCGTTATTTTTGTTCCTGACTGGGACCTAGCGTACCTTTCGCTCGACGGCAACTCGCCCTTTTTAAAGAATAAAATCGAAAAGAGACGGGTAGCCGCGAGAAGCCCGTGTTCCTGCATATATTAAGATGTACTAAAGCCACATGTATTTATAGCGTCACTTTTTAAGCGTCAAAATATGCACTGCTGTGTTTCGGTTTGGGGGTTAGATAGCCCGTGTAATTACTGGCATAGATAGAGGCAATCCATCTAAGTCCTCAGGGTAGGCAGTGCATAGGCGTTATTTAGATTACTATGTCCATGGACCTCAGTTACTGCTTTCCATCAGGTGGGCTGAGAGCTCAGTTGTCTACCTTCGTCACATAAAAAAAACCCGCTAACAAATCCAATGACCTGTGTAGTTCAATCGGTAGTGCCCCTGTTGGCTAAGCTGGACGTCCCAAATCTTGGTGATGTTTTTGTCAAAAAAATATTCGTTTCTCGGTCATGGTTGTTAGGCCCTAGGTCGATTTGTATTATTAGTAGCATGTATCATGAATATCATGATTTATTTATTCATTTATTATTTAAATAAGTTACACAGCATTACAGTTATAACACTAAGGCACTGTGAACTACAAAAATACAAAAACAACTTAAAACTACATATTTTAAAGACAAACGGGTCTTAATCGGGCAGACAGTCTGCCTGCGACCACGGGTGTAACATCATGCCCGAAACGTCAGGATATAATTAAACGTAAGTTTACGCGATTAAGACCCGTTTATCTTTAAAATATGAGTGATAATCATGAAAGTTTAAATCAACTTAAAACTAGTTAGATTTAGGCGACGTAACGACGTGGCCCCGTTGCGTCGTCTGATCCGGCGTAGAATTCGGCAGATTGCCTCGGAACTGCCGAATGATGTTATTATTACTGTCGGATGATGTTATTATTTTAACAAATCGCTTTCCGCTTCCGCTCCGCTCATCACCCCGTCCCCTCTCGCAGCGGTGTCGCAACGCAACTCGCAACGCCAATTGTCGCTAATCCCTACGCCCGCTAATCACCGTCCTACCGCCATTTAAACATGCGACATTGACAGTGATTTTTTGAGGAAATTCGTCAAATTACAGCGCAGTAGGTCAAACGAGTTACGCTCTTTTTACATTAGCGCGTGGCGATTATGTCATCTAGCGATAGCGTTTTGTTTTTAACTGACTTCGAAACGTTTTCAATTCGACTGTTTTGTATGTTAAGGTGTATTTAGGACAAACGAGCAAATGATCATTATATCCCCCACTATGAAATCAACGAATTTCGACGAATCACGTTTTGTGTAACGAACGAATTTCGTGGAGTGGGGGATAGATTGAGCATTCGCTCGTTTGGTCTAAATCCACCTTCACTTGATACATCTGAGAATCATGAACCGTTTTTTTTTACTTACGAACATGGTCGTGATACATCTGTCAAACTAAATAAGAAATACCGTACAACATGAAGGGTCCACGGAAGGAACATGTTTAGTCAATTCAAATTTCAGAAGGAAAATCAACCTTACTTATAATAGATTGTGGTGCAAATTTGCCCTGACTTTAAGAAGAACTAAACATGTTCTTTCCGTGGACCCTTCATATAATGAAGTGAGCTTACGATATTTACCATTCATTTATTATATCGTCTCAAATCTTATATGAACTTAATTGCACGAGCATGACCCATGGGTAGACGACTCAATCGATCGTCACTTGTTATGTCCGCGGAAAC
>JALPQI010027689.1:0-13157 GCA_025490895.1 Thaumatotibia leucotreta
TTGTTCCTTGGTCGTGGCTGTCTGTGTATTTAAATATCTATCTATCATATATATCGTCACCTGGTACCCGTATCACAAGTCTTAATTGACCGTACCGTGGGACTAGGTCGATTAATGTAAGATGTCCCAAGATATTTACCCGACGTTTTGAACACATTACAGGGTTCGTGGTCTGTATCTATTGTCAGTCGCCTGCAGACCATAAACCCTCTAAATTGTTTGAAACGTCGGGATGTAGCTACAGTACATAATATATATATTTATTATTGAATACTTGTAATTTAGACGTTAACTTGTAAAAGTCACCTTTACACCACACTCTCACAGCAGATTAGGTAGCTAATAAAGAATTTCACCTAAGAGGTGCTTTTCATTAAAATCTAGAGCACAAATCTTAATTAAAAATTTCATAAGTGCCTTGAATGTTGCAAAAGGAAGTGGAGATGTGGAGAGCCAAAAAGATAAAAATCCCTGTGGGGATGGAACAATGAAGAATTTTCGTCTTTAAGCATAATTGAATTTTAAAATAATAAAACCCATGTAACTTTTTGTTTTAGACTTGAATATCATAATAAATATCATTACATATCGTTTTTCATAAGTATTTTATGTGTTAACCTCCTGCTGCCCGGACAGTAAAATTTGCCAGTTCATTTCGAAAGAATAGTGTACGAAATAGAATCGAATTTATTTTGTTCGAGGAGAATTTTTAATAGCCCTCTGGGGCCACCCAAAGTTCTATTAAAGGTTAGTACATGCAGAGTGGAACCGTATTTACAATAATGAGAAAAGATGCATAGCAATAACCTTTTTCAAATTCAGTCCAAATTAGTTAAACTCAAAATACAACCTCTCGTAGAAAAATGCCAAAGCTACATCCGAAGCAACTTTCTGTTTGCAAAACTCCGCTCAAGCTTGAAAAAATTGTAAATTCAAAGATAAAAATAGTGAGGCAATTCGTTAACCCAAACAGTTCTAATGGAAATAAAATGTCGAAACACTCGATTTTGCTGGAAAGCTCTAGAAAGAATTCAAAATTGTTCTCGTTGTTTACGGAGCCGTGCAGGCGGGAGCAAATCTTAATTAATCTGAGAGATAAGCCCCTGTTAAGGATGCCGCAGACCGTGCTAGTGTAGTTGGTGGAAAAAAGTAGACTAGGAATAAATACGCATTGGTTTTCGAAACCGTAACTTTTAGACTTAGTTGTTGCTGTCTTCATACGTTCCTCTTTTGATTGGGTTCATAGACATTATGCTAGTACAGTTTTTAGAATAGATCAGCAATTCTGTTGAGCAGGTGCAATTTTTTTATGAATATTGAGTTGAACAAAATGGCTCATTATATATTATGTGCTACCTACTCTAATATCCAACATGTTCAAACGAATCGTCCGAAATTCATATTTCGGATTATCTATATATATAAAAGAAGAAGCTCCCTGACAAAGATGCACGCACAGCCTAAACCCCTGGTCCTAGAGACTCCAAATTTGGCGTGTAGGTTCCTTTTATGGTGTAGACGAGCACTAAGAAAGGATTTTTCAAAATTCACCTTTTAAGGGGTTGAAATGGGGGTCCAAAGTTTGTATGGCGAAATAAGATTAGTTGAACTATTTTATCCGAAACTTCGCAAGAGTATTCTTTAAAGTAATTAAGTAAAGGTATGTTTAAGGTTTTTTGAAAATTCAACCCCTGACAAAGGTAAAAAGGGTGACGAAGTGAAAAAATCAAGTTGGGTATCGTTTCTATGGTTTATCGGGACGTAGATCACGAATACAATAACGATTTTGAAATTTAACGCGGCGGACGTGAAATATTATGTACACGGTTATGGTGTGATGGGGTGAAATTCGAAAAAAAACAATACAGTTTTATTATTTATGTTCATTTCTGGTTCTAAAGATTCCAAATTTAGCGCGTAGGTTTCTTTGAGGGTGTAGGGGTGCTCTAAAAAAGGTTGAGTCGAAATCCACTCCTTAGAGGGTGCAATGGGGGTCCAAAGTTTGTATGGCGAAACAAAGTTAGTTAGACTATTTGTCCGAAACTTCGTAGGAGTATTCTTCAAAGTAATAGAGTAAACATGTGTTGCAGGATTTTTGAAAATGTAACCCCTGAAAAAGGTAAAAAGGGCGATGAAGTGAAAAAATCAATTTGGGTATCGTTTCTATGGTTTATTGGGACGTAGATCACGAAAATAATAACGATTTTAAAATTTAACGCGGCGGACGTGTAATACTATGTACACGGTTATGGTGTGATGGGGTAAAATTTGAAAAAAAAAAACAATAGAGTTTTATTATTTATGTTCATTTCTGGTTCTAGAGATTCCAAATATAGCGCGTAGGCTTCTTTGAGGGTGTAGGAGTGCTCTAAAAAAGGTTAAGTCAAAATCCACTCATTAGAGGGTGCAATGGGGGTCCAAAGTTTGTATGGGGAAACTATTTAAACTCTTTTATCCAAAACTTCACAGAGTATTCCCAAACATAAATGACTAAAGAGATGTTTTAGGGTTTTTTGAGAATTCAACTCTTGAAAGTGGTAAAAAGGTTAACAGTAAAAAAACAACATGGTTATCGTTTCTATAGTCTATCGTGTCGCTGTACAGAGGTGTACGTGAAATACCATCTCCTCTTTTATGGTATCATGGGTTTGCGGGTTATGACAGGGGTATCGTTTTTGTGTTATTTCTGATTCAAAAAATTCTAAATATAGCATGTTAACCAACGTTAATAACCTTTTAAGTTTTCCTGAGTTTTCACGCGATAGTAATCAAAAGTACATATTATCTGTGTATTCAAGAGGTTTTTTTATAAAGTCAAAACAGCCGTCACCATAAATTTCGTCATTTTTGATCCAATTGTGTAATTCGATGTATCGGGATCCCAGAGGTTCTTATTGACAAACTGCAAAAAAGGCTGCCTCATTCAATTTCCGTTTCGATATTGTCCGTCATAAAAATCGGTGGTAATCTGAAGTTCTGACTGATCTGTTCATCATAATGAAGCAGAAGTCAAATTTGCAAGAAACTGTAACAATCTTGATTTACTTCAAATGTTAATCAGCTCGGCTAATTATGGTCATCTTTGTAAGTCCTGGGAAACGACAAATGATAGTTTATCATCAAAACACAACAATCACCTATGTGAGTGTATGTAAACTTTTAATGATAAAAAACATTTGTCGGTTACCAGATGGTAACGATGACCATAATATGATATAGTGATCCCTACGGAATTTGAAGTCAAAATTGCAAGAAAAGTTTGCCATCTCGAATTTAGGTTTTAAGTTTAAAACGCCCCGTGATAAAAATTGATAAAACGCGGCCGAACCGCGGGTAAAAGCACCACCCGCCACACTTAAATCGGTTAAGGCAAATGCGAGATAATCGCGGGAAAACATTAACACGCAGTGAATAGATATTAGTACGCGGGCGAAGCCGCGGGTAACTGCTAGTATAACATATATGAGTCATTAAGTTGTTTACATTAAATTTTCTTAAAGAAAATGCACCTACTTAACAGAGTTTATGTAAAAAAAATCGTAAAAAAATATGTTTCTGATGATTTATTTCAACACATTAGATAGGTACGTATCCTCTGTATGTCAAATTAATTTTAACATTTATCAAAAACAAGAAATAAAAACAGCTTCAATAGATATATAAAAGACTGCCTCTTTGGGACAAATTAAACATCAGTGCTACGCCAAAAGTATTTATTCATATCAATGTATCTAACTTACTTGTATACTTTTACTAGGAACCCCTCTATCAAGCGAAAAATCTCGGCCACCATTTACGAGTTTTATGACTGTCATAATTTATTTACATTTTTCAACACCCGCGGAAAGTGGTTTTGTTACTTGCTAAAAAAATAGAATAGAGAGACGCCGTAAAATATTTCGCAGAATTTAGGCATTTATATTATAAGAAAAACGCGCCTTACATTTCAGGTGCTCTTATAGAATGAGCAAAACATGACAACAATACTGTATTAAGTGTATGAATATTTTTGACCAACTTCATGAAAGGAAAAACCAACTTCACAATTCAACTTTTTTTGTATGTACTACTATTTTTATCTCCAAGAATCGTGAACCGATTTTTTCGATTTTTTTTACCAACTGGTATAATCCCGAAATGGTCCCGCTGCCACCAAATCACCAAGAGTTTGATTATGGGATCTTGGAGAGATCGGTCGTAATCGGTTTTTAAAACGTGAGAATGAAAAGAAAACTTTAGAGTTTTCAAGTGGCATTTTCTGTAGACGCTTTCATAGAGATTCCAAATAATTACAACTGAAACAACTGAAATAACTGAAATACGATGTCCTTTGAATGTACGTAATGTTTCCCTCTAAACCTTACCAAAATGTTCGTAGATTACAAAACAATAATTACCTACATAATATCAAATTATTACATCATTTATTATATCGAGCATTACTTTGCGTAATTACTAGAACAATATGGGTTTGCTATTCCGACAAATTGTGAAGAGACTGCCTATTAACTGGAATTACAAAGCAATATTGTTCTAATAATCATTTATTACGTTTCACTATCACAATATAATTAATTAATCAAAATGGTTGGGTATAACAGGCGTCATTACTGTGGATAGTAAATTAATTTACAGGTTTCATATTTGTTGTCTTTATGTTTCTTTGAGAACATGAAATATTTTACAACATTATTATCTAGACGAGGAAGATTAGACTTTAATATAGCGATGTTTACGGAAAAAATGCTTCGTACAACCTTTTTTGTGTTTTAACTGTTCCGTAATTTGGTTGCTCCTTTTTGTAATCAAATCTTGAAAGTTAAACTTGATCCACTTGCTGGATACAATATTTTTATCATTTTTAAACTTGAAAACGAAAAGACATAACCTTATCAAGTTTTATCACGTTATACTAGTCTTTATAAGTAAATATAGTACATTACGATACAAGTGCGAAAATAATAAAGTTCGAAACGAGTGGAGATAAACTAAAGCACGACCGAAGGGAGCTTTGCTTTAAACTGACACGAGTTACGAATTTCATTTTCGCACATGTGTCGTACGACGTTTTTCAGTAGATATGGCCCTCCGAAGATTTCGCGCGTAAAAAAAGCGCCATCTGTACTGAAAAGAAAATTTACAGACACCAGTAAAGCTTGTATCAACATTTTAATGACAGACTCATTTATTCAAGTACCTTTTCTTATACTATCATATGTTCAAACAGGTAAAATAGACAAAATCCGAGACGCCCTTCACACCCCGGTGACAACGAGAACTTCCCCCACCTACAACTCACAAGCCAGGGACATTTACGACGAAAATGAGGTAAGAAATCAATCTATTCATTCATGATGCAATGGATGGGGTCTTGCAAAAGGGAGCCAACAAAAAACTAACCTTAAATATGAAGAAAATATTTTAATGAAGCTTTTGCAGGAAGGCTTGAAAATTTAAGTTATTCTTGGGTCGTTGACGGTTTAGCCCGCACGTGGTTGACTAAGTTCTATATAATTATTAAAAATCTAATTTGACGATGTAGTTTTATAAAAAACTGACAAGGAATTTGCTCGTAGGTATTAAATATATATGTAAAGTTTAGATGACGTAAAAAGATAGAACGGAGAGAATTTCATGGATTAATTGGTGAACTGATATTTTTCATCATTTAAAAGGCCATTAGCACAACTTTAGGCAAAAAAATACTCCCCTAAAAAAGTGAACAAAATAGGTATAACTAAAAACGAATTTAATGTAAACCAATCACGCAAACGGTCCATTAAGCATTATAGGATTGAAAATTCTACATCCATGTATGTAACTGACTCGAGGGAGTGATTACCTACTCGTCTCGATTATTTTGTTTCCATTGAAGCCACGTTGGCTCAGAGCTATTCCAAAGCAGATTATGTATCGCCAGTTTTTATGCCATCTAGTTTATTGTGTCCATAAAATCGTCAGGTTTTATCGTTCCTGGAGTTACGTCTCGCTTTTGATTATGAGATTCGGTAAACAAAGGGAGAAGCACCTTGGCAGTAAATTGTTTTATCTACGTTTAAAGATTGGTCTTAAAAAGGCTTTAAAGCTCTCGTTTGATACGGTAACTACAATGTAATTAAATGAGAAAGGATCGAATATGTTCCTTAAATCGATTATCATAATTATACGTATACAAATTTCATGATACGTCTAAATGAAATTGCTATGATTTAGACAATGATTATGATGTTAAATGACAACACAGACATTGCAGAATTCTTCGATTCAATATAAAATTAAGTCTCCTTCTTCATTACAACTTTATTACCAACTATTTATGCAAGGCCTTATATGTGCACACTTATATCTCGACCGGCCATTTTAATGTCTGGCTAGTTTATGAAGAAAATGTTAAGTATTTAAAGGCTCACGCTTGAAATAACAATTCATTGTTGGGGTTAGCCTCCTTGATATCAATGTGGACGTAAAATGTATAATTTTAAGAAGTAATATTCTAAACTACAACTTTGTCTTAACGCTGCTTGGATTAAAGGAGAGCGCTATCTCGTCCAAGATGCTCCCTCCCAAGCCTAGCAGTGGCTCGCGTCTGCTGCCCTGCTTCCATTTCCTGGTCATGCAGATCCAGGTGAGACGTTTCCATAGTAGAGATCTTCTCTTTGAGTTCTTCATTGTTCTTCATTTTCAAAACAATTTGTACATTTTGATCACGACTTCAATACTGATAAAAATTTGTAGGCTGGTAGAGTCAATGATGCTGAGCTCTTGCCACCACATTTCCTAAAATGTCCCAGGAAGTTTATATGGACTTCAGTTTTTGTTAACAGATTCCTATACATTTTTGGTAACAAAAAAGGAATTTTTCATACAAGCTTTTTGGGACATTTTGGGAAATGTGGTGAATCTTTCTCAACACCATTGACTCTACCAACCTAACAATTTCTATCAATATCGAAGACATACTCCAAATGTACAAACTTTTGAGAAATACTCCATTAGCCGTTTCTTTTAGTTTTCTCTATTAAGTTTTCTAGGTGTTCTGCATTACTTTTGATGAATTTCGTATTCAGTTTCTGTAGTACTTCTATGGTTTTGATTCAGTGGGTCTTCATTCATCATGAACTGCTTGTATTATACTTTGTTTCTTTCGGTTATTATAGTACATTCTTATTGGTTCAATAGATTTTATCATTGTCGCAATTAATGGTTTTTGGTTTTGGTCTTTCATATCATTTGTAGCCTTTCATCCTTATTTCTTTTTTGGACTTGAAGTCATTGTTCATAATCAAACGTTTTTATTGCAAAAAGTTGTCATTTCTACTTCATTGTTTTAACTTTTAATTTCGAAGCGTTCCTAACAGTACACACATTTTTGATAAGTTTTATTTTTGTCAGTTTCTTGTTCTACCATTTATTTACATCAAAACTAAATCGTACGATTTACTTCGACATTGTTGTTTATTAATATTTCTTTCAATTCTTTTTTTTGTGTACATTCATAGTAATGTTTTTTTTGTTTTCAAAACAATAATTTTATTACAAAAAGGATACATATAATTGATATGTTCAGATGTTTTGGAATTTCCAGGGTTTCGGAAACTCGAGAGGACAACGCATGGCAGACCCTCTCATCATGTACCAAAACTACGGAACCCCAATCAAAGCTCACATCATAAATTTGAAAGACAAACAAATTGTTTTCCCTGAAGATGACGATTCTGATATTATCATTGTCAACGAAGATTATGGTAAAAATACGATAGATGAAGTCAAAGTTGAAAATTTAAAAGATGATGATTTAGAAACGACTACTGAAGTCAGGTAAGTTAACCATTTTGTAAATAAAGCTACCTAATAGTGACTTGATACAGTATAAAACTCTGATACATAAAAGTACGGTTAGTTTACCTACATATTTCTAATGAGCTTGAAAATACTCCAGCCATACACAAAATAAGGAGAAGCGCATTTTAAATGATTCTTCTCTTTTAGACGAGTGGAAGCCGTGGATGCCAAAGAATACGTATGGAAGACAACAGACTGGTCCCCGTGCAATGCTCCTTGTGGGCAGACGGGGCACCAAATTAGAGGAGCTGTGTGTCAGGTAACCGTTCATTATCATTCTCTTATTCTTCCTCTACTGGGAAATTATTGCTTTTAAGCGCTTAAACAAAACATTTAATTCTGTATTACGAGCTGATTCAATATTAATAAATAAAAACAATGTCTCAAAATGACTACACAATATCTTAAGTTTCCGTAACAGTAAACAGGATACACTTAAAATTCATGTTTATTTTAGTTAAGGGTTAACAAAAACATACCTTAATTTTGAGTTAATACTATTTTGATCTATGCAAGAGTGCGACATTTATTATTAATAGATAAAATATCAACAGCACAAGAAAGACAACACAACAACAACAGTAGAGACCGAAGAGTGTCTCTCGCGCGGGCTGACCCCGCCGTCCGTAATGGTCGCCTGCTCGACCGGCGCTTGCGCAACGTGGCGGGCATCCCCGTGGTCCGGGGTTCGCTGCCTTGCCAGCGGGACTGGTATGCTAAATATTATTTATAATCCTTGAACATCTGCAAAATCTATAAGTTCAAAGTCCGTGAGATCTAAAAACATAATTTTAAAATATGACGTTAAGTCCATTGGAATAATGGTGAGTTTTCCCTCATCCTTAATAAAGGTCAATCTATAAGTGTCAAAAGTTGGTTCTTAGATCTTGCGGGCAATATTTAATAAGCCTATCAAAACAGTATTAAGTATTCAGTCAATCCTCTGTTATGGAATTCCTAACCTAACTTAAAAATAAATGATGCTTAGAAAATCCTTATTAGCTATGGACACTAAGAGTCTACAAAAGTTGATAAAATGTAAATAAAACGATAAATGTTTCTCATGCTCTTCTTCTGCCAATATTAGTACTAAAACTTTCATTTATAAGTTTTTCGATTATTTGGTCCAGACTAAAGAACAACTCACAATTGAATCACGCTTGCTCGAAGATCTACAAAGAGTCTAATAGTTAATCACTAGCTAAGCCTCTCAACTGTGTAGGTGATTTGAAAGGAAGTCTGTCACCAGAGCATTTCTCAAAAAGTTTGCATCTTACTCAGCGTCATTGACTCTACCACCCTACTATTTTTTATCAATATCGAAGGTGATCCAAATGTACACACTTTTTGAGTACCTATTATTGCACAGCAACGTGAATGGAAATAAAAAAAATTCAAAGTTTCTTTTACAGTATTACATTTTTGACGCAATAGTACATTACATCAGAGGCCGGGAAAATCAAGATTTCCGACCAAGTTGGTATATATAACGAGATATAGGATAGGTAACGAGGCCAGGAATCCGTTATCATGCCGCGGCATGGATGGCTTTTCTCAAACATACAAAAAAAATAACGACAATGTTGTCGAAATTAAAAAAAGCCACTTTTCAGGCCTAAGCCTGAAAAGTGTTATGAAATACCATTTCAATCCCAGTGAGTTACTGCGCCCTAAAAGCGATACTTCCGAGTCTATTTAAAGGAACGTAAAGACAATATTTGGTTGCATGTTTGAGAAAACGAGTATTTAAAAAGAAAACACCTGTCAATCTTCTCTATCCAGCTGTAGTCCGCCGCCGAGTGGAATGCACCAGCTCCAACGGCACCGTGCTTGCTCCAGAGTCCTGTGACTCCAGCACGCGGCCGGAGAAGACCAGACGGGAACCGCAGCCCTGCAAGGCTGCTTGGTCCGTCGGGCCTTGGAGTAAGGTAAGGATATCAAAATAGATATACCAAGTTGCTTGAACCATCAAGAAGATCATCCAACACATTTGCCTTAAAATAGTTACTAGTTACATATCGTGAATCGTTTTTGAGACAATCATCAAATTATACTTTTATTGTTTTATATACAGGGTGTTTGGTTAGCGGTGTCGGAGCTTTTAAGGGCTTAAACTACAATCAATTTCATCGATAAATTATCATAAAAAATTTTTCTTGTGCGAACGATAATTAAATGGCGGCCATTTTAAAATTTCAAACAGATGAATACGGGCGCACGTGATATTTCTGGAATTATACGTTTGTTATCGGTCCTATCCCTGCAAAAAAAAATCTCGTTAGAGAGCTCATTAGATAAGCAAACTAATTAAGCTAAACATTTGACTCAACTATTTAAACAACGAGGCTAAAAAAATTTTTTTTAATTAAAAATAGTAAAAAATTCACCTTAATTTTTCAATTAATTTAATTTTGCATGAAAACTAGGTCGTGAAGATAGGTTTTTGGTGTTGTTATTTATTAGTACAGTATGTTAGCTAAAAAATAACACCATAATTACAGTTATACCTTAAGTACTTTAGGAATTACAAGTGCTCAAACATACACCAAAACAGCTGCATTTAGCGTTCTCGATGCAAAATCCATAAACAAATGAATGTCAGCAGTGTACTGACTAGTGAAGTGGCCGCCTTCCATCCATCCAGTGCATGTTAATTTTTTTAGCCTCTTTGTTCAAATAGTTGAGTCAAATGATTAGCTTAATTAGTTTGCTTATCTAATGAGCTCTCTAACGAGATTTTTTTTGCAGGGATAGGACCGATAACAAACGTATAATTCCAGAAATATCACGTGCGCCCGTATTCGTCTGTTTGAAATTTTAAAATGGCCGCCATTTAATTATCGTTGGCACAAAAAAAAAATTGTATGGTAATTTATCGATAAAATTGATTGTAGTTTAAGCCCTTAAAAGCTCCGACACCGCTAACCAAACACCCTGTATAGTTAAGTGATATTTTCTTACAAATCTAATTTATTATTGCTTTTATGACATTATTTATGTCAATGTTATTTAAAATGTACTATTTAATAAATAATTTATTTGTTGAAAAATTTGTGTAGTCTGGGATATTAAGACAGTCGTGGATATCAGTTATGATTATGACCTCACAAATACGTGCAATTTGTTTTAACCGACTTCAAAAGTGGAGGAGGTTATCAATGCGACTGTTTTTTTTTGAGATTGTGTCCCGTTGGCACCAAGTCGAGGTCTAATCTCAGAGAAAACGGTAACCGTCGATTTTTTTAAATTTGGTATTAAGGTGCAATCATTGCTAATTTCTTCCACAATGTAATTTTGAAATTGAAAGCCCTGTCAATCCCCAGTGCATAGGTCCTTGTGGGACCCCTGGCCGTCAGCACCGGGTGCTCCGCTGTGTATGGCGCCCCTCCCCGCGGCGCAAGGAGCGCGGCGCCGGCGCAGCCTGCGAGTCCCTCCGACGGCCGAGCGTCATCCGGCAGTGTGACGTCGTCTGCCGAGGTGAGGGCTGGCTGCGCGCGGCAGTGTCGGTGGTGAAGCTTGTTAGGACTGTTGAGGGCTGGTTCGGTTAGGATGTTTTTAGGGGGTCTATTAGACAAAATCATTGAATAACAACCCCCTGATCGGTAAAGTAATTTATGGGAGAGGGTAGTTCTATGCGATTATTCCGTCGCACCAATCAAGTCATTACCATTCCCAAATTACTGACGAACTGAACGTTTAAGTAGTGGAGCCATTTTCGGTTATTTTGTAGCAGACGCATGTTTGTCTGCTATTCTGGCATTATAGTCTCGTTTGCTTTTATAAAACGGAAAATAAAGTGGTAATGGTAATGAACAATAAAAACGCATAAAAAAATCGCATAGAAACACCCGAGAATCGATTTTTTCTGCCTGTTATTGCCACGGTTACGTTGAGTCACGCTGGTTTTATGCAAAATTACTTGAACTATGCAAACATGCATTTTTCTGGGATTAATAAGCCCTTTCGTTTAAACACACATAGATTCCTCGCATGTTTGCATTGTCAAATGATAAGTTGTCACCAATGTAGAATAATACATATATAAAACGGGTATTTCGCTGTTTTAGTTTAAGTTACATATTAAGAATATGTCTCAAATAAGGATTATTGTCACAAAATTGTATCGCATCAACCTCGATAGGCACACAATCAAAAAGCGAATTGATATTTTTAGACTTTGATTATTTAAGTGCTGTTACCGTATTCTACTTTAATTAATTTTAAATAATTTATCAGGCGTCTGGAGTGCACAATGAACTCTTTTGTTATATATTATTCATGACTTTTAACTCGATTACTCTCGCTCTCTATTTATTTTATCTCGATGTGTTCAGTTATTTAAATTTTATTTCAAGTAGCTTATTAATGAGAAAGCCTTCTGCCTCATTAGATAGGTAATTGCATTCTTATATCGAACGAATGATTATTGTTGTATATGTGAGGAAGGAGATTTAAAATAAAATAAAATAATACTATTAGGATTGTCGAATGTGAGTTACTTTTCGTTGCAGTTCCTGATAATTGAAAAGCTAATTTAAAAACTCTTCAATTCTACATTTCCTAGCCTAAAGTTTATATCATACTGAACTGAGATACTGGAAACTATTTATAAAAAAAAACTTAGCTTGTAGTACAAGAGAAGGTCCTTATCAAATTCATTGTTTTTAAAATGATAATTTCGCTTTTGATTACAAATTACAAACAAGTGTAATTTTATGTTTATTTTATTGGCGCCTGGTGTAATTTTTATATTACATTCATTCACCAATGAATTTATTTCTCACCCACTTAAATAAAAAACGATTGGGCTACATTCATCCCCTAGTAAGAAACACTTGATTACAAAAACTACCACAGAATAAAGATACAGTCCAGATTTCTTTTCCTTCGGTTTTTTACGGAAACGCCCGAATTCATAATACTGTCGCATTGAACTTCAGTGCCCATTGCACTGAAGCAAATTGAGACAGAAAGATATATTATATTCGTATTTTCTCGGAAAAATATTTTCACTACGTCTGCGCGCAAAGTTCATCTGCCTTTTTTATTTATACATTACTCGTAATATTTCAACGAAACTGAAATCAGTACCACTACTTATAATTCTATTTTAGATTACTATTCCGTTACAGGCACAAATCTAACATTAAATATACAATCCTGAGCATTATTGCCTGACCATTCATGGACTTTATACCCATTACAATAAGAGTCACGAATGGTCAGCTCTTCCATTTATTTTGTCTGATCCAATAAAAACGCTGGTTGTTCTGTGCAGATGGCGTTTGTCGCGACACGTCGCGCTACTGCGAGAA
>JALPQI010027690.1:0-13598 GCA_025490895.1 Thaumatotibia leucotreta
AATGTATTTACAGTTATCATGTCAGATAAGATAACAAATCGAATACTCACTGTCAATATTGATATATCAAAAGAAAAAAAAAACTTGATGCATCAATTTAAGTGAGTCACTATCACTACTGCGTTCAGTGTGGTTGAATAATAAAATATATTAATAAAAAATAGCATGTGTGTCTACGTAAAGAAGCAAAATTTAATCATTAATTTTAGACGATGTTAGTACTATTACAAAGGAAACTATTTGACACAAACAATGTAATTTTAGCAGTTTTGTTAATTAAGAATCTGTTCTAAAACAATCTTAGCATTGCAAGATCTCATTTAAATTCTCAAGAAGATCGAGGTAAATTACAGTGCAAACTTTTTTAGCATTCACCTTAAACAAACAAAGAGCCAAGGGCCCATAATTCAGTAAATGTTACTGGCAAAAAGCTATAAATTTATTTTAATACAGTTTAATAACTTTTGTTGACTTACGTTAATCTTTGGTAAACAACATAAAATCCGCGAAAGACATTCAGGATTGCAATAATGTTAATCAAGTTAATTGTTTCAAGGAGACTATTCCGTTAATTAGTTTACTTAAGAAGTTGGGAAACTAAGAATAATGTGATGCTCATAGAAAGATGCATAGCAACCATTTCCTCCTGATAACCTTTGCCTCTGTTGCTGACATTCTTGTTCATTCTGCGTTTGGTCTTATTATCTCTAGTACACATTGATAAGATAAACTTTCCGCTGAACCGTACACAATCATCGTTCACAGCTAACATTAAGTTAGGTCTAACGTCTTGCTTTACGGCATTAAATACTTTATGATTAGTTTCGCAATTGAAGATAGTGTTGACCAAGATAAACAAACTAATGTCGAAGGCGAAGATAAACATGAAAACGTGATTGAGAGAATCGTTCGATGTTTGTCAGAAGTCGTGTGAAGCAGAAACGAGTGGACTGGAGACAGGTCAACAAGCTTATTATGCATGTGCGGAACTTTGACAACATGGATACGCAAGATAAAATACGGGATTCATAAATCGGATTCAGCAATTCATTTTCGGATGTTTGTAATATAATATTTTATGGGGATATAAAAGTTTTGAGATAGCAAAGAAGAATCTGAAAACAGGGACTAATATAAAATAATGATTCAACTACACTTTGTTGCTGTGTTCCCTTAACAAGCCCAATTTCATTTTGTTACACCGAAAGTGAAACTGTTGTCTGGATAGCGTAGCACCCAGATCCAAGATCCAATAGCGAATATATGATTATTTCATAAATATGAAATGCAGTCAGCCCAGCCGCTGAGGCGAGGGTACTTGAAATTAATATATGCACTGAAAATACCGACCAGTGTACCAGCCCAGACGCTGTTGAAGAGATAACAAAACACGTCGGCATGAGCAAACATAAAGCAGTGGAGCTGGACAACGGATTTGATGTGTTTTAAAATAGTACACCGGATAAAACTCTATTACTACAAGTATAGAATATTTTGCGACTTTAGATAACGAAAGATAGATAGAAAATTACGTTTTTAACATTATCAAAGTAATATTTAATTTGATGTATTAAAATGTAATTTAATATTATAACAACCGTTATTAAAACTTCAACAAGTCCCACTGAGTTCTGAAATGTGCGAACTTTAATAATATCCAACCATGGACACGGTCAGGACCCGCAACAATTTGGAAACTTTATGATTCATCATACCTGATTATGTAAAGTTTACACAAAATTTGATGCCTCTCTCGGAAACTTGCTTGTTATTTCAAAATGCTATGTTACATTAAAAACCAACCCTAACACTTTACTTTGCAATGAGTATCCACATTTAGGTATTCGCATGTTGGGAAGTAACCTCAGGTGTAACGCAATTTTACGCGATAGACGTCGATAAACGGGTAATATATAAGTAACTTTTATAGCACGGGACGACACAAAACATTTGACGTCACTGCAAAAACACCTCATTCGCCTCGCACTTATCACGCGACTCGTGCGTGGTCTGATGGTTTTAGATACCTAAAACTACAATTTCAGTTATTTGGGAACTACGCCAAAACTACAGATTTTGCAAGTTTTTATACCTGTAATTATGAAAGTCTCCTGACGTACGCTGAGAGGTATCCGAGGCAGTAACAATGGGTGAGAATATAGATATAATAAGTAGCTATATAAGAGCTGGCTCTTAAATGGAAGACGTGGCCTTGAAGTGCGGGCCATAAACGCGACACAATTTACGAGGGGAAGCGGCGAGAATAGGAAAATTCGTGACTGCCTTAACTTGGAGAAAACTCTGCGTCTTAAGCCGGAAGTACAAATTATTTACTGCCTAATACTGGGGGTGAAATATTAAAGACCCTTAAATGTGAATAATAATTGTGTGAAGCCGTACAAAAAGTATAAAATTATGAATTAATAAATATTACAGCAACAACAAAGTTGTAGAGAAAGAATGAAAAACAGTCATAAAAACAAACGACACATACATACATGGTCATGGAAACAAAGAAAATCCATTAAAAGCGGCAACAACCACTCGGCGACAATATTTCTTGTTAGCGATGAGAGCGGATCGAAAGTTATAGCCCAGTGAAATAGGGTCGTAAAAATCTAATGAAATGCCGACGTCTCGTCAACACTGCTCAAAAATAAACAGACATATACAATTTAAAAGTTATAACGGAAAGCTATTCTATGCGAAGATAGTGAACAAGTCGATGATCTCATTTTCGATTGCAAAAATGCCGACAGATCAATTTCGGTAGAAAATTAATCCTGCAAGCCAAATAGTCATCAAACAAAAGCAGGAGTGGGTTATTGGAAAATTCTTAATCACGGATGATCGAGTTTCATTTCACTGCTTCAAAAGCGGACTTACGAAATGAAGTATTAAAGTCGGAAACAATGACGGAAGTTGAAATTGAATCGAGGGTTTCGTGCAAATAACACACGCCGAAAATATGAGTTCGTTAGAATTAATGTTATTTTGCCATTCCCGTACATGTTTGTTTTTCATTGGAATACACAAACGGGGTCTGTTGTTTGGAAAATATTATAAGTCCGACAATTACTTTCAACAAAACCATGTTAATGACCTTTGACATTTTAGCTATACTGGAAATGTAGCTTTTTAGCTTTTTACATTACCAAGGAAAAAGTAAAAAGTATACGTTTCAGCGTTACAAACAAATGATAATAGGAAATCCGAGAGAAATCCTTTTCACGAGAGACTTATAATTCTGCGAGTCCGACATGACTTCAAATTGTAAGGGGTGTGTTGTACTTTGAAAATTTGTAAGGGGTCAGTAATCAGTTCTGGAACCCGCAAATACGAAGTTGGGATTTAATTTGCAAACTCATTACGATATTCATGTAACTAGAGTTCGGTTAGATGGGCGAGTATAAATTATGAACTTTAAGAGCCCGTGTTGTTTCATCGGAACACAGTTTATCTTTTAGATTAGAAGAGGGCGACTCCATGTTTTTGTTTATTACTGAACGGTGTTTAATAATTATTTATAGGTCAACCAGGATTACTTCCGACAAGGTTGTATTAGTTGATAAATAATTTTCAATAAATTAATTTTGAGTAACAATTTGTAATAAAGTTTATGTAGTATCAGCAGAACAAACAATGTCTCGTTCATAAGTGTTGCTACCAGTGCCAAGCATTTGGTTGAATACGCCAAAGTGGCGCCCATGACATACAGTCCAAATCAGTCAATGCTCAGTTGTAGGCAGATCAAAACAACCTCGGCCTTGCCTACCATTCCTACCATCATAATAAATAGTCTGGGTACATGACGCAAACTGCTCCCGTAACCGGGCGGATACTTCAGACTTCGTATAAATAAATAGCGTCAAAGCAAGATATAAATAAGATTAGTTATAGATGTGAATGAACTTGCAGCGAATTTAAAAGTCGTTGCGAGTTATGTAGATTCCAATGAGCTCGAGTGAGTAGTTAGCCTAATATAATCGCCCATTAAATCATGCCAATTGTAATAGGTCGGTAAAGGCCGAGTCACATTGGTTGGCATGACACGCTACCGCCCTGTAAATGGTAGTCAACAAAAATTGTTACACAAGATGCTTGTACCCGATCAAAGGACTTCCTATCTGATCGTTATCGGAGCTCGTCCCTTTATCGCCTTCGACTTAGCATTCTCGGAAATCGAAGAACTGCTGACAAGGATATTAATTTACGCGAAAAATTCCGGTACATATCTAACATCAAGGGATTTTAGATTTCCCTTTATAAAAAAGAAAGATCCGAATTCGTTAACGCGGACAGATCGTCAAAATGTAATAGGGCCCGTAACTTAGTATTCTGTAACTTTGTAGTAGCACTTCGAAGATATTAGCATATTTTTTACGATTCCTTCAAAAGAGGACCTTTAGTTTTATCTAATGACGGTGCCTTTAGAGTAGGTGCCTAAATAAAAGCAAATTATACACGCGCGCATGTGACACTAAAGTAATATGAAAAGACGAAAACATAAATAGTAAAAAAAACTTAAGCTTGATTCATTTGCATGTTAACGGTTTTTTAACACATTATTTATTTCTATCCACGATATGTGTATCTACAATATGATAAACTCTTTAAACGATCTCCCTACCGAAAAGGCGGTGCTGCTAGTTTATAACCACGTATGTCGTAAAACGAGATGACATAAAGTTCTCAAATATCATAATTTTACGTAGTAAATAACACGAAAATACAACAAAACTGTAACTTACCTGATCATGTATATAGTTATACTGATTTAAACATAATAAAATATTTGAACCTGAAAAGAATATGAAACACAAAAACGCGAAAAATTTACAGTCTTCTCAAAAGGTTTTTCTATTCTAAGCCTACCTTATGATGTAATTGACGCAGACGACACTGACGGGCTTCTGTTGCTTGTCCGTGATGACGGTAGCCTGGGTTTGGACCCAGGCGTACCCCCCCGTCTTGGCGAGGAAGCGGTATTGGCCGGTCTCGCATTGTCCCTTGGAGAACACTGCAAAGAAAATACTCATCACAAACTTGTATATGTGGATCTTTCACTGTATGGCTTGGATAAAATTTATTACAAGGGGATAGCAGTAAATTTGAAAACATGGCAGGATAGTGAGACAAATCGACAATTTTCGTTCGCACACCTGCCTCTTTATTTTCATGAGTTATCCGTTAAGACTTTATGGATGACGTAAAAGAGGACGATATTGCAGGTGCCTGAGGGAGGCACCTGCAATATCGCATAAATAATATAAATGATTAGTCGTTGTGTTCGTCTGATTAGGATTCCCCCTTTTCAAATAGCCTTCCTTAAATCGGATTCGTCATCGTTATTATTTGATTCAAACTGGTTCTTTTAAAATTACGAGTTCAAAAAATATACAGTAATATCAAAGAACTTAAGTTACTTGTAAGTTAAAATTATTCTTCCCTTGTCTCATTTTAATATTCCTGTCCCATTGTTAGGTTACAGAAAGTGTTAAATTTAAGAAGTCTTATTTTATTTTTGTTTATAAGCTAGTCAATAAACTTTCGAAAAACTTTACTTGAACCTAGGGCTAAAATCCCGGTAATGACCATTATGTTTATGATAGTTTTTGCCTAATTACCCTAAAATATGCCTTAGGGACTAGTTACAGAAATTTGCATCCACAGAAAATAGATTTACACAATGCGAGGAACATATAACAATAATATCGCAAAACTAATGGATCACATATAATATAGGTTTTTCGTAGCTCATAAGTTTGGATCAGAAAGGATGAGTAAAAAGGTACGACCCTAAAACATTAAGTAAAAGATTTCAGCGGTCACGTGTAACTGGAGATAACAGACAGAACATTTGATAAATGTATTATTTTGGCAGGAGTTAAGAGAATCATTTCGGATTTTGAGGAACCGTACAATAATAATATGGAAGTTTAAATATCTACCTTCGCAAAAGGTTATACAATGGTTTCTAATTAAATTGTGGTAATAATAAAGGAATGGTAACGGTCAGTGAAACGAAGTAACTACCTAGTATTATAGGTATAATTATCGGGTACATTAAATGTAAATTTTAAATTAAATAACGAAGGCAGAAAATGATTTGGTTAAAGTAAAATGTATGTAAAGGTAGCGCCCGTGGGTAGCAAATAATCTTAATACCTATAAACACACTTCTACGAATGGTTCTTGTAGCCTAGCAGTCTACTGACGCCATAAGTCGTAATCCCAGTAAATGTTCGTGTAAGTAGCGTGATGAAGACAAACTGCCATAGTGCCATGTAACGACGATAGTGTAGGGTCAGTAGTCCTGTGGGATCAGTTAATACATCCTGTTACGAGTTGAAATATTGTTATGTTCAAAGAAATTGCCTTAGGGAATTAACGCACTCCGTTAATGATTTGATTTTGACGTCCATGTTTTGATTAATTGAGCTAACAGCCTGTCTATAAAGTAACATGAATAGAAACATGGTCCTTATTAATTCAATAATTATATGAATAAGTATGGTTTGATTGAAAGAACCATTTCACAATTATTCTAAGAAAAGTGCAATGTCAATACATCGCAGTTTCTACAAGTGCATGACTTGTCGAGGCAATAGATAAGATAGACGCAATAGAGAGAATAGCTACAACTTCCTTCTTTTGTAATTATGATTTTCAAATATCGAAATTTATTTAAAAGTTCTATGGCATTTTTTTTTACAAAATCATCTCTTAAGTAACCTACGTGTATAGATCACTTCTATTGTGTACCAGGAAAAATAGTTTTGTTCATAATGTGCCTCGGGAATCGAATCCAGATTAGTTCAGAAATATATTTATTATTCTCTGTTACTGAACAGAGAATAATAAATGTAGCTTTTTAGCGATGCATACTATGTGCGTCTGCGTATCCAATCCAAAAAAGGGAATCAGGGCTAGTATTAGTCAATACCGGCTTTTGAACTAGGCGAACAATCGAACTAGGTAAGTCTTAAGAACTTAAACATAATAATAAAGGAATTCCTATTATTACGTATTATTTCTGCTTTAAAACTCTCGTGTCTATCTTTTCCGCGCTAAACTAGGTGCTGACGCGATTTTAGCAAATGAGCCATGTAGGAATTATCAGGATAAATTTAGATTGCTATATTTTTGGAAACCCTCCCTGTGGTGCAAGGGTAATGACACCAACTTTCTCAATGTAACAATGCAGATATTATAAAATAAGCAAACGACAATCGATGGATCCTATCTTTCCCATGGCTCACATATTATAGCGTTTTAAAAAATACTAATTTTTAAAGCATCATTTAAATTTAATAATTTCAGTCTAATAATGGGGGTACTTCGAGATCTAGAAACAAGAGATAATTAAATCCTTAAGACTGAAAACAATAGTACCACGGAGACAATTACTCTTTAAGGTGCCAGGCGCAGAAAAGCCGAATTTCATCGAAATACGAGTGGGACGGCAATTAATATGACGTGAATTACCGTCCAAAATATTAACCGCTTTTGACAACCCTTTATTACCTATGTCTACTAATAATTTTAGAATATGTGACTTGTTCGTATACTGTTTATTAAGCTTTGTGAGGAGGCACGGAAATTAAATCATTAAAAAATGTATAGTAATAGGGTGTACGCGAATAAAATTACGCGAAATACAGTCTAAATTACGTTATAAACAGTCTAACAAATTTGACTACCTGTTATTTTATAAAATGCGTATCGTACTGGTAGTATATGAAGGGCGGGCGAGCAATCTAAACGCTTTCGCCCTCAATAAGAGAAACCTTGGTATTATAAAAATCTCACCTCAAACGTAATTACTTGATATATTAATTGATATATAGCAGGTGCAATGTTTATTAAACACGATCAACGCTCATTACTAGTCTAAGCTTGCCTCGTACCAAGATGATAAAAAATAGGAACTATTTACTGCTCACCCAATCGTTAAAAGGTGTAGATAAAAAACAATGAGAGAAAATCATGAAAAACAAGCCTCAGTCGTAAATATGTACGAACTGCACTTTCCTGACCTTTCGCTATTATTTGTAGCCCAAACAAAATAAGAACTCCGAAACTTTCAATTAAATCTAAAACATTTGGAATCCGGCCAATTGAGCAGCTAGCAACAAACATTGGGGGAAGCAGCTAGCATAAATATTACTGAGTCATGTTAAACTGTCCACCTTGTTACATAGCCAGAGTATAACGTCAACAATTAGGTTTAATAACGCTCGGTTTTCATAACTTCGCTCAATTAACTTTCATGTCTTCACTCGCCAGAAGCGGTCGCTACTCGACGAAAGTATTAGTTGTAATAAAGATGCCATTCGCTCTCGAGTCGAATGAAAGCGCTACCACTTACCCTAATTTGATTGGCTCAATATTGAACCCACTGATGGTATCACAACAAGGTGGTCACGCGAGTCTGAAGCACTATCGGGTCTTAGGGACACGGAAAACGAAAGCATTTATGCTGAAAATAAGTTTCGACACAAACTCACTCGTGTTTTTTACCGGCATCTAATTTGAAACACAGGTGGGTTTTACTGTAAATGAGCTGTCCAATTTTGTTTCGCTGTTGAAGTTTTAATAAGCGTCGACGTTTATACAAGTGGAGTAGCCAAATAAAAAACGCTAACAGCTGTATGTATGCACTTAATATATTAATACATGCCAACGCCCGCTCAGTATACTTAGGTTTTGAGTACATAAGCAGTATTATCCTCGACGAATCGTACATTAACAGCGACTAAACTAAATACCCAGTACATGCATACGTAATACATAACAGGTAACCGGGAGCGGCAGATCCAGTTCGGTGGCATTGCCCCCGACGCTTTGTGATGTCTAAAACCGAGACTGGATTCAGCTTTGCTAAGTTTAGTTGGAGAGCTGAGTCTAAATTACTTCAACTGGTTCTTTCAGGCTTTATTAATTCAGAAGCGTTTTCAGGGCTTTGTAAAGTTTCACTGTCGTTTTCAATGGAAGGTTCCTTTTGTGTCGTTAAAACAACCCGCGTTTCGAAATCCCAGGTAAACAGTAAGTAATAAATAAGTACATGTCATAGAAAACAAAGTTCTGGAGCAAACGGTTAATTAAGGTGTGATATATTATAGCAAAAGGTACAAATACTACATACATATTATAAGCTTGGAAGATTACAAAACTGTTAGGAAGGTTCAATTTTCAAGATTTTGGATAGAAAACATTATACACTGCCATCATTAATGATACGACAATAAATCTACAAAACATTCGTCCAGAGTACTGAGAACCTAATTCAGATGCGCAGACAGGCCCACCGGAGCAATTCTTAAGTGAAAAAACCGGCCAAGAGCATTTCGGGCCATGTTCAGTGTAAAGTTCCGTAGTTATTCAAAAACTGAGTTCGATCAAGTCCGAAATAGTTTTATGTTAAAGTATCATATACCTAAGCTCACTGTTCATATTTTAAGATCCACGGATCAAGTTAGAGAGGGCCGTAGACACACACTTTTTTTTAATTCTGGAGCGGTTATCTCCGAAAATATTTATATTCACAAACTTCTTCACAAACAAAAACTTCCGTTGTGACCCTTATTCTTTGAAAAATACATATGTATGTATAGGGTACCTATATACACACACTATATGGATTTTTATAGTCTGAAATAAATGTTTTTTTTTTATATTATTTATACCAAATTTTTAATTTCTGGTACTAACAGCCAAGGAGCTATGCTGAGGACAGGCAAACAGACGGACAGAAGACGCACAGATGGACATGGCGAAACTATAAGGGTTCCTAGTTTACTACGTAACCCTAAAATAGGGAAGAGCAATAAAGGCTTTCAATAAACTTTTTTCGGTTTCATTAAAGATGAAGGCGTGATAATTAAATTCGGTGACAATAAAACGGAAGCGGGAGGAAATAAGTAACCTGATAGAAAAGGACTTCATACCCAATATACAATTATGCTTTTTATATTGATGAGATAAGCAAATTAACTCAAAAAGCGTTGCAGTAGAAAAAAATATAACAGAGCACCCTTTCTTCACAAGAAAATGTCCTAATGTAACCCAACAAAAAATATAGCACGTAGCATTAAGGTGCGGTTAAACTAAAAGAGCATTCGCTGTTCTAACCTCCCACTCTACGAAATTCGATCGGTACACAAAACGTGATTGGTTGATTTCTTAGAACGGGCGCTAGAACAGCGAATGCTCTTTTAGTTTAACCGCACCTTTAGCATAAGACGGCGATTTGCAAGTGATTTACCGTAAAACCAGCTGGTGATAACCATCAATTCTTATCTACAGTCGGGAAGTGGCAGTTAATACTGTACCTACGATGCTACAATTATAAAGGTTAGGTTAACAAAAGGAAGCGAAATGCGTAGGTTACGACTGACGAGCTTTAGCACTTTTCCAGTTATGACTTACTTAGTAAGAGCTGTTTCTATTCCACAAGACTGAGTAATTCTTAGGAAACTTACACATTTCACAACATTTTAAGACGGCATTTAAAGTGATGAGAGAACTGACAGCATTTTTTTAAATACATTTTTAAAACACTAGGTTAAAGTTACAAATACGATATTGCATTTTCGTGGCTGCTAGCTTCATAAAGAGCAAATTTAAGCCTTTTGGTATATCTTTGAAAAACTTCGAAAGGCTTTTGAATATTACCTTGAGGGTATACGGTACAAACTTTCATGAAGTCTTGGTCTTGGTTTCAATTAAAAGCAATAGATATGAATAATATCAAAATATTATTTTGGAAAAAAACTAAAAACTCTTCCGGTTTTATTAAAACTAACTTTTCAGTGATCGCAAAAAACTTTAATTAAGACTGTCTTCCTGTTCGCTAATTAGGATAATCAGATTGGCCTTTTGGCCTTTATAAATTGTTTTAACCTTTGTTCCTTTTTTATTGACACGCAATTGGCACATATGTACTTCTGCTATCATGTACCGGAGATGTCGGCTGCGTGAACGTGTGTTGCACGCATGAATGTAAACCTACAATTCCTTATCGTCTCAATTAAAAAAAAAGATACACAACATAGCAACTGTCAATGCAGAGCATGATATGGGTCGAGCTGTGATCATAATATTGTTTGGTACACGTGGCAGTGGCACTAAAAATGTTTGGGATATGATAAACTACTTTGTTTTCGGTGATGATAAGATAGTTATAAACTATAACTACATTACGTAAAATTGATGATAAATGTTCTTTGGGATATTATTAAACCAAGATTAAAATAGAATTCATAAATATATATTTATTTTTCATTCAACCAATCTTTCCCTCTCTGTGATATTCGTTCAGTGAAGCAAGTACGTTGATTAGTCGAATTGTGGCCGATCAAATCATTCCAGTCAATTTTAAATGAAAAAGGGCATTATGAAATCCCTTAACGAACCGTTATTTTTCTCGTTCGTTATATCAGTTAATAGGTTCATTAGACCAGGTAACACACAGTTTATTAAAATAATAGGTATGGTTATTATGAAGGTTAAACGACTATGGGTGTTCACCGAGTGAACACCTTCTAATAAGCTCAAAGCCGCAAACAGTTGGTTCAATGTACGTATAAGCAAATAAACAAATAAAATTTATGGCGCTCTAGAAACTGCTTATCGGGGCTAGCGACATAGAGGCGGCGAGACAAAATCATAGTACAATATACACGCTAAAGGATTACATGGTGACCCTTTGTAGAATTTGACCCAATATATAGGAGTCGACGTACGCATCATATGTCGTCAGTAAGATCTGTGATACACTGAGATTTCTATCAGAGTTAAAGACTCAGCAGCATTTCAGAACTATCCATTTATTTGACAGCCTTTTTGCCTTGACAGGTGATCATAAAATTCATAAGTATTCTAACAGTTCAGCGGCTTGATGTTGTATATATGGGATAACGGATGCTCGAAAAACAAACTTTACATAGTATCCATAATACCCCGTTTTAAATCATACTAATAATGACAAATGTTTACATTGATCTATTTCAATTATTTCCTTCAATTATTTTATTTTTTTCTGACTGTCGCTTTGGTTAGGCCCGCATAAATTTTCACGATGTTGATATTGCTGATTTCGCCCTTTTATTTCATTCAGACTCAGTTTTTAAGTCAAGAAAACCGATTAAATGCTCCATTAAACATCTCTTCTTCTGACCAGATCTGTCGAAAAAAACCGGTTGACCAAGAATAGTTTTATGAAGCAAGTTACGATAAAATTTATAAAACCGCAAATATTTCGAAAACGTGTGACTAATGTTGAATGTGTGAATAATACAACAAAATCCTGATCAACAGAATATAAAAGCCCAGCGTGGAGAGGAGGGTTCGCTAAAATAAGGAACGAACAGATTACTATTGACTGATATATACGAAATAAGTAAGAAAAACGTGGAGGAAACAAAGTAATAAAGGAGCGTTAATTTTTAAAAGCAGCTGAAAGTCTGACATGGGTTTCACAGGTTTGTTTCCTCCTTCCGACTCTATTTCAATGCCAGAGGGTGCGAAAGTAGCCTTATCACTTCGGGACTGTAATGTAATGTAATCGGAGTTTCTGATTTCACTAGGGACAAAAACACGTGAGCCACTCTCAGAGCTCATTATACATGCCTTTGCCCCTTTTGAAATTTGATTTGTAGAGAATATACATATCTAGATATTTGTACTAGCCCTCATTCATAAAAAATGACGAGGCGTATAATGATTTGTCCTTTTCTTCCAAATGTCAAAATGATAGATGAGGACAAATTAATAATAAGGAGAATAAAGGTGGATTTAGACCAAACGAGCATTCTCTCATTCTATCCCCCACTCTACGACATCAACGAATTGACGAATCACGTTTTGTGTAGGTAACAAACTTATTTCTTATTATTCTTCGATGATTATTCATAAGATTATGAATATTCTGATTTCAGATTCTTTCTGTAATGGCAATAATACTTTACCTCGAATTATCTCAGTCTTATAATTATCTTAGTCTTGTGATTAGTAATATGCTTTCTATCTTATACAGGCCCAGAACCCAGAACTGAATTTAAATAAAGATCAGATCACGAGCCTACATGTATAAGCCGTAGTCTTGGCGTGTAATAATACATGTGATATATGTACCAGGCGCCTCGCAAGAATGAGATAAACGAATAAGGGTCACGTGCGCTTTATTTAAAGGACGTGGGACGCTTCAGCTAAACGTCGGAAATTCATTACACAAGCCAATGAAGTCACAATAACAATGATATAAATTTGTTACAAGTTCAGACACGACTTTTTAATCTAATGACATTCTTGAAAATGTTTGGGAGCAATACAAAAACCGAAAAACAAACGCATTTTTTTCTGATTTCTCAATTAAAAAACAGATGAAAATTTGTTGCAAATGGGTATCATAAACGCTAATTTAGTAAACTATCTAAGAGATAAATCAGTGAATGCGGAGGAAAGTTAGCGTATAGTTTCAGTTCTCGTTCTAGCTAATTAGCTCCTATCATCTACTCTGAAGAGGAGGATACAAGCACAAGTCAAACAAAACTGACAAACTCCTTAGTTACAGAGACTGTAAATAAATTAAAAGG
>JALPQI010027691.1:0-12929 GCA_025490895.1 Thaumatotibia leucotreta
CCCGGCCGCGGCGGCGACACGGCGGCGGAGCGCGGGGTGGCCCCCGGCGCGCCCGGCCGCGGCGGCGACACGGACGGAGCGGCTTACGTTACCGTATGAGAAGTAACGCGATCGAAAACACGCGTTAATCGGACGATTTCCTACTTAAATCTCGGAAACGCCTACGACTGAACGACGGTAACGTTTAAAACACGATCGTGGTCGAGAACGTATTTCGCCAGAAAAAGTGGGTAGATCGAAGTCACCTTGAAAATTGCGCGACGAACGTTATCGGTTCGAAAATACTTCGGGAACTCGATTATTCGAAATGAAATTTTAAAATTCGAATCTAAAATTTTCGTCGTAAATATTTAACGATAGACCACTTTCTTGACGATTAGCGAAACACTTCAAATGACTTCCTTAAATTCACTTCAAATGAATAACTTTTCTGTTCGAGCAGAAGTTCCGAAATATAATTACTGGGAATTAAGTCGATCGAGAAGTTAAAGACCACGTGTCGAATTTAAATAAAAATATGCGGACCTTCGGCCAAGACGGTCGACGAAACAATGAAATGGCGGCGAGTCGCAGGGTGCGAGCTGGGTGGTTACAGGAAGCTGTCGGGGCGGAAACTACGTCACAGCGGCGCGCTACGGGCTGTGGAGCGGCTTCATAGACGCTAGCGGCATCTATCGGTCATTGGGAGACGCTACGCTCTCACATCCTGAAGATATCACATCCTGAAGATATCCGAAGTCGAACGGAACACATAATATATATATATGAAAAAATCATGTGAGATATCAAATAACAGGAAATTACACGCTGACAAGGAGTATAAGGTTGATTTAAAAAGATAATTACTAATGTACTGGCTGGAAAAGGGCCTCGCGGGCCTCTCTTTTTATCGGCTGGAGGAGTGGAGGACTGGAGATAATTTTTTTATTTTCTTTTATTTTTTTATTATTTTTTTTGGTATTAATTATTACTTTTATCGCAGTTACTGGGCTTATGAGCTGGATCAGCTGGACTCCTGCAGCTCGGCCTTCGGCCTCGCGAGCTGTTACACCTCTGAGGGACGCTTCGGGCCTTCGGCCCTACGCGGAGCTCGGCCTTCGGCCTTCGTCGAAGGCCATTGTCGAAACGAATCGTCGAGCCTGCGGCCCTCCGATTCGTTTTCATGTTACACTTTTTCATTGAGTAGCATGGGAGCACTGGACTCTGGCAGCTCGGCCTTCGGCCTCGCAAGCTGGCGCGCCTATATTGGACGCTTCGGGCCTTCGGCCCTACGCGGAGCTCGGCCTTCGGCCTTCCCAGGTTATCGAAACAAATCGTCGGGCCTGCGGCCCTCCGATTCGTTTTCATGTCACACTTTTTTATTGAGTAGCATGGGAGCACTGGACTCTGGCAGCTCGGCCTTCGGCCTCGCAGGCTGGCGCGCCTGTGTTGGGCGCTTCGGGCCTTCGGCCCTACGCGGAGCTCGGCCTTCGGTCTTCGCGGCTACGAAGCTTCGTCTTCGGGCCTTCGGCACTCAGGCTCAGCTTATATAGTTACCTAGATATAGATATACGTAGAAAAGCTTTGTTTTCTCATAGCTCGGCCTCCGGCCTCGTAGGCTACCGCACCTCAATGGGACGCTCCGGGCTTTCGGCCCTACGCGGAGCTCGGCCTGCGGCCTTCGCTGGGGTTCGGAGCGAACCTTCGGGCCTGCGGCCCTCCGGTTCGCTTATTAAGACAGTTAGGAAGTGCAGTTTCACCGCGCGTTTGTAAAAATTATGATATCACACTCACACTGTTTGGATCACAAAGTGCAAATAAAAAAAACTTGGTAGATATAGGTACCAAATCATTAATATCCTTGTACGGCGGAAATCCAAAGGCTGATACTCTAAACTTACTACGGTATAATCTGTACTTGAAAAAAATCACAACAGCCAAAAATGAATTCAATATCGCAAGATTGCCGCCCACAGAAGACGCCGCAGCTTATCACCTTTTCCGCGTCCACTTGTAGTGTCTGTACTGGAAAACTTTAGACACGAATATTGCCAATCCCGAAGATTGGGGTTGGGAAAAACTTGGGGATCAACTACAGCCCGTAACGTGTTATTTAAACCCTGCACCGGACGTATTGATGAACATGATTCGTTGCACGTGCCAAACAAATACAGCTGAGCCATGCGGTAGGGGCAGATGTACATGCCGACGTTATGGTGTCGAATGTACCGAAATCTGCTTGAATTGTTGCGGAAAAGATTGCACGAATAATTCTTTTAAAGACACTGATTTAGGAGAAGCCGAAGATTATTAGATCAATTTTGTCTTAATTACCATTTTTTATGTCTAGAAGTGATTTTATTTGTTTTTAAGTTCAATTATTTTTCTTTATAAAATTTATTTTTGTTACAAAACGCAATTTGTTTCATTTTTAAATAGAATTTTTTTTTTAGTTTTTCTTCCAGTTTTTTTAAATACCTCATTTATCATCATATCCTTTTTCAGCTTTTAACGTCCTTTCACTAGATACCTCACACGATTTTATATGATTTTTTTTTTATGTGTCAAAAAACCTATTTGTCATACTTGGATTTTTCTCTACTTTTAGTATGTTAATAAGACACACCCAAAGAGCTAAAAAAGTCTAACCCCGTCTTTGTGGGAATTATTATGACCCCCTCCATATAAAAGTTCGTACATCTCCTACCCTATAAGCCGAACCTCATGTCAAGATTTAATGACAATTGTACTAAACCTTGCGACAAGCACGGGTTTCGGAAAATAAAAACTAGTTTATTGGTGATATAATAACGTTATTAATAATAATTTTATGTTGGTGGCAAACAAGCACACGTACCGCCCGATAGTAAGCGGTAGCTGTAGCCTACGGAGGCCTGTGACGTCAGTAACAGTGATATTTTACAATTGTCAGACTTGTAATTATAGTGAAATAGTCCACTGATGGTAACAAATTAGTTCAAATTGCTGTCACTTGTTTGTCATTTTATTGCTAAAGCCGAGCCGCATCGGAAGCGTGCGCTAGCTCGTTGTATCGTATGGAATTTCATAGTAGATGCCGCACCGCTTGCGTGGCGTGTACTCTGACATTGTAGTTTTTTTTATAGGGACGAGGAGGAAGGCAACGGTGACGCGAAAAAGGGAGAGAACGACAAAACGGAGGAGAATGACAAGGACAAAAAAGAGGTTTCAAAGAGGCCCGTGTGGATGAAACAGGTATGACAACATTTAGATATCGATTATTGCTCTTAGGATTTAAAGGAGAGATGTATTACTAGGATGCAAATAAAAAAAATCATCGCTTGTTAAAACATTTTTTTATAGATAATCGATAGTTGTGTTGGGCAGGACATACCGCTTTTCTTAACACCGCGCATATTTCGGCGCAACATTTTGACATATGTTTATAGAATTATAGCCAATCAAACTTTGATGGACCAAGGTTGATATTGAAATTCATTACCGTGATGCATTGAAGAGGGACACTTGTCAACTAAAATTCAGGGCCGTTTTTGAAAGGCTATTTAGTATTGCGTGCGGCTTCCATGTTTTATTTGTTCGTAGATGTACCCGACATTTTCGTGGGATGCACCTGAAATATTTAATTTTTCTAGCAATCGAAACGAGCGCCCGCCAAGAAAGGCAAGAAGGCAGCCGCCACCAAGCAACCAGTGAAGCCGGCGCCGGAACCTGTGCCCGAGGCTAACAAGGAACAGAAGGAACAGAAGGAACCTAAGGAACCGAAGAAGAAGGAACCAAAGAAGGAGGGAGAAGGTGAGGCTTTTTAATCGACTTCAAAAAAAGGAGGTTTTCAATTCGACTGTATGTTTTTATGTCAGCCTCTGTAGCCTAGTTGGTAGTGACCCTGCCTACAAAGCTGGAGGTTCCGGGTTTGAATCCCGGCGAGGGCATTCTTTGTGTTATTGCTCACAAATGTTTGTTTCTTGGTCGTGGCTGTGTATGTATTTAAGTATCTATACGTATCTATTTATTATATATATCATCGCCTGGTACCCACACCACAAACCTTAATTGAGCTTACCGTGGGACTAGGTTGATTTGTGTAAGATGTCCTAAGATATTTATTTATGTTACATTTGTACGTTTTTTTTCTTTTATGTTTGTTACCTTAGAACTTCCGATTGGATGAAGTGATTTTGATATTTTTTATTTATTTGAATGCTGATGGTCACCGATTGGTCCCATTTTAATTTGCTCCAGTTCTGACAATGGCCTTCATGAGAAAATCCTATAAGTCATAAATTTGCATTAAGCATGTGCATGATGACAATATCACGCCAACCGATTTCAATAATTCTATTTTTAATCGACTTCAAAACAAACCGTAATAATGGGATGGAATCATAGAGAAATCGGTTGAAGTCGTTTTTTTTTTAATTTTAAATTTGATAACTAATAGCAAAACAATATAATGGTAAAAAAATGCCTACATTTACGTTTAATATTGACGTTTCAGGCATGATGTTGCGCCCCTGGTTGTAGGTATACTTGTTTTTTATAGAAGAAACCGTTCAAAGAAACATCCATAATTTAGCACTATCCTATTGTTTAATAATTTAGGATAATCTACTGGTAAGAGTTGATTAACTCTTATCCCCTCAACTGTAGAGACGTTCCGAAAGGACGTCTGTCACCAATGTAAACGGAAATTTTAAATTTTCATTTCAGAGATCATTTTACGGTAGTTTTTAGCATTTTGACAGACCACATACGAGGGATTAATAGGGCATGAGTCACACCTAGATTTCATTGCCTTTGATTTGGACCCTTATCAGTGACAGAATAATTTGCAGAATAAGGGCGGAAAAATACTGCTGTAACCCAATCAAGAGTTTAAAAATATTGCTACAACCCAATCAAGAGTTTAAAAATATTGCTACAACCCAATCAAGAGTTTAAAAATATTGCTACAACCCAATCAAGAGTTTAAAAATATTGCTACAACCCAATCAAGAGTTGAAAAATATTGCTACAACCCATCAAGAGTTTAAAAATATTGCTACAACCCATCAAGAGTTTAAAAATATTGCTACAACCCAATCAAGAGTTTAAAAATATTGCTACAACCCATCAAGAGTTTAAAAATATTGCTACAACCCATCAAGAGTTTAAAAATATTGCTACAACCCAACCAAGAGTTTAAAAATATTGCTACAACCCATCAAGAGTTTAAAAATATTGCTACAACCCATCAAGAGTTTAAAAATATTGCTACAACCCATCAAGAGTTTAAAAATATTGCTACAACCCAATCAAGAGTTTAAAAATATTGCTACAACCCAATCAAGAGTTTAAAAATATTGCTACAACCCAATCAAGAGTTTAAAAATATTGCTACAACCCATCAAGAGTTTAAAAATATTGCTACAACCCAATCAAGAGTTTAAAAATATTGCTACAACCCAATCAAGAGTTTAAAAATATTGCTACAACCCAATCAAGGGTTTAAAATCTCTGATTTCTCAGTATTTAATTATGTACACTGGAAATTACACATATTTTATGGTCGTAAATGGGTGAATCAACATTATTTTGTCTATTAAATGTAAACATGCATTTTTGTGATGTTGTAATAAGATGGACTGCATCCATGTTTGCTTAGTTAAAGTAGCATAATTGTAATACATAAAACAAACGTGACTCTGGTGACCGTATCCATAGCAATAACAGATAAAAAAAGTTAGTTTAGAAGTAAATTTTCTGTATTAAAATTACTTAAAACTTAACACAACGCCTCAACCCTATTGAAATAGTACATTGTGCATCAAGGGAGGTAAGTACGGAATTACTAACGAGAGTGCTAGAAGCCCGACGCCATAGGGCTTTTAATTACTCGAGTTAGTATTCCGCTTACCTATCGTGATGCTTACAATGTTTTTCATCACACTTGCCGACAAAAAATAAGTTTTGAGACAAAATATTATTAAATGACGTACTGACATTTCTATTACTCCGTAGGGATCTTCACTTTTCTATTACTTCCATTATGCATGCAAGTAATGGCGCGCTTAGACAGCAAGTGTGATGAAAAATCGTTTATCTTCCAGAAGAAGAATCGTCAGACGATTCCAGCGCCTCAGACTCAGAATCCCCCGACTCGGCCTCCGAGGACTCACGCAAGTCCGGAGAGGACGACGACCAGTGGGACAAGTTCCAGAAACGGCTTCACAAGCGGGAGCGGCTAGAGGGCCGCTCCCGCTCGTCGCACCCTGTCCACTGTCCGTACTTCCCCCAGGTGGGTACCAAAGTAAAGTAAAAAAAAGTTAAAAAAAAAAAAAAAACAAAAAAAAAACAAAAAAAAAAAAAACCAGTGGGACAAGTTCCAGAAGAGACTCCACAAGCGGGAGCGGCTAGAGGGCCGCTCCCGCTCGTCGCACCCTGTCCACTGTCCGTACTTCCCCCAGGTGGGTACCAAATTAAAGAAAGGGAAAAAAAAAAAAAAAAAAAAAAAAAACCAGTGGGACAAGTTCCAGAAGAGACTCCACAAGCGGGAGCGGCTAGAGGGCCGCTCCCGCTCGTCGCACCCTGTCCACTGTCCGTACTTCCCCCAGGTGGGTACCAGTGGGACAAGTTCCAGAAGAGACTCCACAAGCGGGAGCGGCTAGAGGGCCGCTCCCGCTCGTCGCACCCTGTCCACTGTCCGTACTTCCCCCAGGTGGGTACCAGTGGGACAAGTTCCAGAAGAGACTCCACAAGCGGGAGCGGCTAGAGGGCCGCTCCCGCTCGTCGCACCCTGTCCACTGTCCGTACTTCCCCCAGGTGGGTACCAGTGGGACAAGTTCCAGAAGAGACTCCACAAGCGGGAGCGGTTAGAGGGCCGCTCCCGCTCGTCGCACCCTGTCCACTGTCCGTACTTCCCCCAGGTGGGTACCAGTGGGACAAGTTCCAGAAGAGACTCCACAAGCGGGAGCGGTTAGAGGGCCGCTCCGCTCGTCGCACCCTGTCCACTGTCCGTACTTCCCCCAGGTGGGTACCAGTGGGACAAGTTCCAGAAGAGACTCCACAAGCGGGAGCGGCTAGAGGGCCGCTCCCGCTCGTCGCACCCTGTCCACTGTCCGTACTTCCCCCAGGTGGGTACCAGTGGGACAAGTTCCAGAAGAGACTCCACAAGCGGGAGCGGCTAGAGGGCCGCTCCCGCTCGTCGCACCCTGTCCACTGTCCGTACTTCCCCCAGGTGGGTACCAGTGGGACAAGTTCCAGAAGAGACTCCACAAGCGGGAGCGGCTAGAGGGCCGCTCCCGCTCGTCGCACCCTGTCCACTGTCCGTACTTCCCCCAGGTGGGTACCAGTGGGACAAGTTCCAGAAGAGACTCCACAAGCGGGAGCGGCTAGAGGGCCGCTCCCGCTCGTCGCACCCTGTCCACTGTCCGTACTTCCCCCAGGTGGGTACCAGTGGGACAAGTTCCAGAAGAGACTCCACAAGCGGGAGCGGCTAGAGGGCCGCTCCCGCTCGTCGCACCCTGTCCACTGTCCGTACTTCCCCCAGGTGGGTACCAGTGGGACAAGTTCCAGAAGAGACTCCACAAGCGGGAGCGGCTAGAGGGCCGCTCCCGCTCGTCGCACCCTGTCCACTGTCCGTATTTCCCCCAGGTGCGTCTCCATAGTGAAATTTCTCCCTATTACCCTGTTCACTTCTTTTTCATGACCAGATCACCCTGTATATCAGCGCTTGGTCCCCATAATACTCATTGAGCTTAGTGTTACACATGTTCATTGAGCTTAGTGTTGGACTAGGTTAATTTGTCTTTTTTGACCCAATGGTGATGTCTCCTCACTACACCTCTTGGCCCGTGTAATCTTTTCTCTCAACAAAATTTATATAATACTCATGTCTACTGTATATTTTAAGTCATTAAATTCTGTAATGAGTTCTCGCAATCACGAGAACGTATTTAAACTATAGTTATTCCATCACTCTATATTTTTTTTAGTTTGTTCATTGTACAGGTAAACTCACAAAACCTGGTACGAATGGATCGAGTAATAAGTGACAGAAAGTATCTATGTGTGGATGTCTGAATGATAGTAGATACAGGTTGGTATAGCACGGCATACACACAGTGATAGATGTCATTCATTCATTCATTCATTCGTGCCAGCTTTAGTGAATTTACCTGTAGTAAAATACACGTGATTTCTCCTTTTACCCCCTCCTCGCTTAGTGTTGTCTTTTTTTATTTTTTCATGGTCCCTTACCTCCATAGGACGTCACGTGATTTATGCACAAGCCTTAGGTAATATAGTAGGGCATTTTCACTTCTAGGGACACCCAATTAGCTTAACTCTCACAAAAAAGTTTACTTCGATGTCAGCTTTAACGACAAACGACAATTAAGTATTAAATATTAACAAAAATGTTTTTTTATCATATAATCCAGAAAGAATACGCGTATATGCAATATAAAAACACAAATAAAGTGAATTTACGTAAATATTTCATGCTTAATTGTCGTTACAAAGTTGACATCGACGTTAACTTTTTTGTGAGAGTTAAGCTAATTGGGTGTCCTTAGAATTGAAAATGCCCTGTAATACTAATAGGTAGATTGTTCCATGATATTTATTTATCTTACTACAGGATAAGCAAGAGTTCTGGTGGTGCTACATCTGCGACCGCAAATCGCACACTTTGCTAACAGCGCCGGCCCACGTGACGGCCCTTCACGACGTCCATGAGCTACAGCTCCGCTTCACGGCGCCGCGGTGGCCGCAGCTGTACACGCTCAGCGCCTGTCTGCGCTCCGGTGAGTCTACAGCCTCCGTAGCCTAGTTGGTAGTCATCATATCAGCCGAAAGACGTCCACTGCTGAATATAGGCCTCCCCCAACGATTGCCACAATGACCGGTCCTGCGCCACCCGCATCCAGCGGACTCCTGCGACCTTCACCAGGTCATCAGTCCACCTTGTGGGGGGCCTACCCAATTGGTAGTAACCCTGCTTAATACGAAGCAGGAGGTTCCGGGTTTGAATCCCGGCGAGGTCATTATTTGTGTATTTATTTATCACAAATATTTGTTCCTTGGTCGTAGCTGATTATGTATATATTTAAGTATCTATAATTGTATCTATCTATTACATATATCGTCGCTTGGTAATCATATCACAGGCCTTTAGTGAGCTTGCCGTGGGACTAGGTCAATTTGTGTAAGATGTCCCAAGATATTTATTTATTTATTATTATTTATTTACACTCCGTATTTCAGAGGTGTGCAGTGTCCACCCTGCATTTTTAGCATTCCCGAATCGAACATAGAACGAGCGACAGACCACTCCAGGGGTTTAGTCGGTGAGAGTCAGAGATTACCACTCTGTTGCTCCCGCGTCGGGTGCTATTATAAATCAAAAGTGTAAAAATACAGTTATAGTCACCTGCGGTTTACTAGAACCCAAAAACAAAAATGTGTGATGATTTAATATACTGCAATTGTATTTTTACGATAATTGACCCACATTAATAAAATATGTTGATAAAAAAGTAACAAAAAGTCTTACATCATTAAAACAATAATTTCTAACACTGTTCCTTCCAAGTTCCGCGGGGGTGTCAAAAGTTCCGAAAAACGGAAGAAACGGAACCAAACGGCAACACTGATTGTCATACCATTGAACGGATGGCGCTGTGTTGCCAACTTGGAAATTTCTGCAACACTGCATTCAGTTTTAGTTTTTTAAGGCCGTGTCACACCAACTATAATGGCCCACAAACGGTCTCGCCGGAAGATCAGCGCTTACTTCCGGGTTAGCATTATGCTGAGGCGAGACCTTTTCGTGGTAAACTATCCATATTATTGTTTTTGTCACTAATTTTATGTTATTTTTATTTTTTACCATGAATAAATAATTTGAATTTGAAAAAAAAATAATTTTAATTTGTTACCCACTCAAGAAATCAACACATAGCAATAGACTTTGCCGTGTATTCCAGACTCATACATCGGTATGGACCAGCAGCTGGACCTGAAGCTGGACGTGAAGGAAGCGGCCGCCGTCCCCCACGAGCACCCGCAGTGGGACCTCTCCGACACCGACTCCGACAACCAGGATCAGGTACTTAACATTAACGTGTATGTAACGTGCGGTGGCCCGGAAGATCAGCGTCTGGGTATCCGAAAGGTACTCTGACACATGCTGAGTGGCGGCCTTTTCAGTGACACTATAATCAGGTTTATTTTCTTTGTTTGTTTGTTTTATTAATGATACCTGTTCTAGTTTAGTGTCCTGAATAAATAATATTTCATTTCATTAAACAAATCAAATCAGGTCTTCCAAAAGAGCATATTACCACTTTGTCAATAGAGATTGTTTCTCTTATGAAAACGTAGAAAATAATCCTTATTGACAGAGAGGAAATAAGCCTTTTTAAAAAGAGAGGACAACAAATGTTAAAGGTTATTTTGATGGGCGAAATGTTCAGTTTTTATTGATTTTGGTGGACGGAATGTCGACTTTATTTTTTATTTTGGTGGACGGAATGTCGACTTTATTTATTTTGGTGGGCGGAATGTTTAGTTTTTCTCGTAGAGTAAAACCTTTCTGACACCGGTTTTCTGTGCTGCTGGGGCCCATTGCATAATAATGTAAAGTATTACAGCACACTAACTCGTCACAGGAGGACGACTTTTTGCCACACGACTAACCAAAAAGAGACTGAACGATCTGTTCAAAGATTAATAAAGGCCCTAGTTAAATTGAAATATCCACAGAACGATACGAAACCCTTTGTGCACGAGTCTGATTCGGACTTTACCGATTTTTTCATTAGATTACTTGGAATTGAATGCATAGTGTATTTTGGTGGGCGGAATGTTAATTTTGTATATACGTTTTGACGTAATGTTTTTTTTTTCAGGGTGGCAACGAGAGCGAGTTCACGACAGACGACGAGGTGGAGGAGGACTAGTGGGACTAAGTTATTTTTATAGAGTTTATTACGAGTGTAGCTGTACGTGGGGAGTGAATGAAATAAATAATGTTTTTATCACAACTATTACTTGATTTTTATTTTTTATTACTACGATATTTAGTATTTTTGATAGGCTTACGGGGATATAGATCCCCACAAATCAATAGATATCCGTAAACCGGTCCCAGCAGGCGTATATATTTATACTATTGACTAGTAAATGGAAAATACTAATGAGTTATGGTGATGAAGGTTGGATGGATTAGTATTACTATTATTAGATATTTAGTTACAATGTGTTCAACTCTGACGCCTGGAACCTTTGAATAAAAATGAGGCCTCACTGACCTTAAAATCTTGATTATACATGAAAAAAAATGTAGAGATTCACGTAAGTTTTCAGTCATTATTACGTTAATTCCTGGAAATGGAATCTGTTTATTTTATTTGTAAAACATAGGTACAAATAGGTCTAGAGCTCTAGACTACGTTTTGCCGTTTGTCCTAGAACATTAAAAGAAAAATGTATGCTTATACAACAAATAAATTAAGATTAAAAAATCATGCAATTATAACTTATCGCTTATCATATACCATTGCAGAATGCCATTTTGTCTAGACCTGCAGACTCCTTGGGGTAATGAACTAATGACAAATGTATCCTTACTGGCGTTATCAAATACCGAGCTATGAACATCAGTAGGTAATTACCGACGTCCTATCCACTGCAGAACAATTTCTTAACTTTTTTGAGCATCCACGTTTGTATATAAAATTACATTAGGTTTTTAGTAAAAAGGTAATAGTACATTATGATACAAGTGTGCTAAGTTGATCATTATACTCGAGGCGGTATTGAGCGCGCGAGCTGCAAGCGAGCGCGCATAAGATAGCAGAGAGTATAATGATCAATGCACACGAGTTTCATACGACGTTTTTCAACACACTTGCGAGGAATAACCGACTTTTAGTAACACTTTTACTAACCTTTGTTGCTAGGTAATTACTTACTTAGGTAGGTACTATCACAAAGTTACGTTTAACCTTTTTATTTTATTCTTGTTCATTAGGTACTTGAAGTTCACAATTCACATGAAAGTAATAACAGTAAACACAACAAAATTGTAACACGCAACAAACATTTTAAATTAACAACATTAATAACTCCGAATAACAAATACAAAGGTAACATGGTATCTTTAAAACGGCGCGCGCATACCTAAGGAATTTTTAAACGCGCGCAAATTTGTAAGGCAGCAATCCTATCGACAAACAGCCAACATAAAAAAAAAACTGCAAATCATTAACGATTATCATAAAATAAAAATACGATAACTTTATATTTAATATAATTACCTACTTGATAATTTGGATGCACAATTAAAATATATTATTTTTTTATTTACGAAAATTTATAGTATTTTGAAATAATATTCTGGATTCCGCTATTTCTGCCACATGTCAACTGTTTGGTCAATTTAAAAAATAAACATAACCTGACTAAATTCGAATGCTTCATCTACATGACATAATACTTGCAAATGTTTGCAAACATACTTGGTCGGGTTATGTTATTACCGCACTAGAACAATAACGTAATGAAAAAACACGCGTGTTTAATATCTTGGATTATGAGCCTAACAGCGGTACAATAATACCTACGTTACGAGCAAGTGTGTTGAAAAGGTAATTACCAATTTCAACGCATATCTCGCAGGCACGCTTGCACTATTCAAAACAAAAACAGCGATTACGTCGGATTGACGCACATTGCACATTAGAGACGCTTGAAAACCGCTTGCTGAACGCCGGCGTGGACATGCCTTTATAGGTTTTGTTGGGTTCCATAAATGAGACCATTGGAGATGGAGAATCAGGGATGAAAATTGGTTAATTTAACCCCCAGATCACCAAAAATATCATATGACGTCTGTATAAAAATTGGACCACTCACACCTACGACTGAATTACTTAGACGCCATTTTATAAATGAATATTACCGGGTAC
>JALPQI010027692.1:0-10511 GCA_025490895.1 Thaumatotibia leucotreta
TAGCGAAAAGGGCAAACCTGTGATTCTTAAGCAAGGTTTTAAAATAATCTAACCTACTGCTGTTGAAAGGAAATTTAATAGGAAAAAACGTCGCCAAAAACTAAATTTGCCAATCAGAATTTGCTTATCAGTGATTTGGAATTATTTATGAACTAGGGACGTTTATTCAAAAGTAAACATTTAAGTAAGAATTTTTTGTACTTAGCGTTGCATTTCAAATATCTACTTAATGCTGACAGGAAATTGTGATGAAGTCGGTTAGAAACAAATGACATGGCGGTCGAGTGTTATGATCAAAAGAATGAGTTGAAACGTGATCGCCGGCGAATCCGTGTCACGGCAGGTAACACAATTCTGGAATTAAAAACATTATCATGATAATGACGTGACGTGGCGAATTTTGTGTTAATGGTGTTCAAGGAGTTAAACTATCATTAAATACGCGATACATTATTGTCGGTCAAATCGGCCAAATGGCACGGTAGTGATCAACTTCTACAACATATTCGCCACAAACCCACAACATATTTACATTCCGCCATGTGCCCTTACCACGAGCGTTGCGCGAATTACATTCTGGGTAACTCGCTCGTACTAACGAACCCCCAGACACAAACTGAAGAAAATAGTAGGACTGGGTGCTTAGAGAAGTTGCCAATCGCTAGCGCTTAATCGTTAATCGTAAACGAAAGGCAGCTAACTGTCTTTGTCGCACTAATATGAAAGAGTAAGCTACGCTACTAAGCGTTAGCGATTAGCAACTTGGCTAAGCCTCCAGATCTCGGGACACAACACACTAAACAAACACCTGCACAATGTGGGCAAAACGGACAGCCTAGGTGCATGCTCCATGGATGAGGAGGAAATAACAAAACAAATTATTTTAGAATGTAAACAAACAGGTAGAAGTATACAGGAGTAGGTACTTAGGGACTCCAACACACTAAGCATGCATTTAGCAAGGTGAAACAGATGTTTTCGTGGAGGAGCTTGGATGGTTGTAATAGATGGCTACGTCTATCGTCCCTTTTTTGCGTTATTACGCAAAAAAGGCACGATAGATGTGGAGTTGCGGAAAAAGCCCGGTACTAATACTAACTCGCTCGTACTAGGTGACTTCGGAGTCATGATCCCAAATGACAAAAAGACTGAAGATGGTCATGCTCCATAACTTTTTCTTTGTGATTTGGGACTAACTAATTACCAACTGGCTAAAATAGAAATGACAGTTTCATAGAAAACCTCGCGACCCTAACAGTCTCGGACCTGGCATGGTGTTCCCGTCTGCCATGATGGTTATCCAAAAAACTTATTCACTATCTTCATTACTTTTTGCCATTTTTAATCATGGCCCCAAAATCATCTAGTACTTATACCTAGTTATTGAACCTGTCAGTTGTGTTACTGATCTCTTTGTGATCATTTAATAAAAAAGAAAAAATAGGCATTGCGAGGAACGCTCTTGAAATTACAATAAAATTGTAATTTATTGTAATTCAAGACCATCGAGTTTCATTAGCTGTGCACAAGCTTGCCGACGAGCGATTGTCGCCGAAGCAAACTCATGGTAGTGGGTCAGGTCAGCTCGGATTACTGCTATCATATTTGTGGTCGATTTGGCAATAGGAAATGGGATCGATTACTGATACGTTTCAAACCGGTACATTACTTTCGATGCCTAACTGTGTCGCAGGAAATCGAAGCTGAATTAAATGCAACCGCGAGTGTTGCTAGAGTAGTGTATTGCTCTGATTGCATGTATGATGGGCTATTCTTTTAGTTTAGATGTAAAGAAAATAGCTGTTTGCCGTTATCTTACGGTGCGAGGGATTCAAATAAGTAAGAGGTGTGACACTGACACGAAGAAAATAAAGTAGGTATTCGTTAAAATATTACCTACTAGTAAATATGTTTTTTTTTTCATATAGGTATGTATTTATCATTGATGATCATAACAAAAGTCCATCCAGTCAGGGAAGGCGTATTAGAATAAACACAATTTATATGAATTAAATTACTCTGCGCAAAGTAAGAACTTTTTTCACACTGTTTTCAAGAGAAAAGGTAATATTTTCTAACAAGTAAATACCTATACTAAAAACATATTAACTCTAATACATCCTTTGATTTCGGTTCAGAGCTACGAGTAATTATTAAATATTAATGGTCTGCATGCCAGTTCGCCTGTTTTCTACAAGTCGTAGTTCTCAACCGATTTTTATTTGGAACGGACCTTTGAATTATCTGAATAAATGTATAATTGTATATTCATTGGCATAAAATATAAGTTAATTGATATTTAAATGTTTTCTTGTAACATGTATGTCGGGCCCTTCACCGGTCCTTTGTTCGTCAGTGTCACAGCGAGTGGCATTTAGCCGACAGACACACATGCATACAAAGTGCACATTATAGACCTGTTGCGCTCCGGTTCTCGTAAATCAATATTGCATGCGCAAATTGCATTTTACAGGGTGCAATTGGTGCTCGAGTCATACATTTCTTCTTCTCAGTGGTTTTTTTACAGAAAGGGCGATACCAAAAACAAGGGACTTATAAATGTATGTAGGTACTTAGATACATTGTACATAATTTAAATAACATAAAGCTTTAAATCATTTCCAATTGATAATTTTTCACTTTATTGTCGCCTTTTTCACACTACACCATTGCCAAATGAAATACATTTTTGCCGGCACCATATACCCACCTACGAGTAGGTAATGAACCATTTGCGATTTGAGAGAGGATATTTTGCAGGTTTTTTTTAATTTATCTTTTGTAGTTTTGTTTGATTAAATAAATAACCAGTAAAAGTTTTATACAAGTGAGTAAAAAGTTAAACTGAAGAAAAGTCGAAATGATAAAAAATGGCAATTAATCATACCAATTGGAAAAACAAAAACCTTTTCATCACACTTGCTGTCTAAGCGCGCCATTGCTTGCATGCGTAGCGGGAGTAATAGAAAAGTGAGATTCCCTAGGGTGTAATACCTATAAATATTATGTCAGTACTTCATGTAATAATATTTTGTCTTAAAACTTATTTTATTGTCGGTAAGTTTGATGAAAAACATTGTATGCATCACGGTCGGTAAGCGGAATACTACCTCGGGTCGGGCTTCTAACACTCTCGTTAGTAATTCCGTACTTACCTCCCTTGATGTACAATGTACTAATAATAGCTATTTCAAAAGGAGCAATACAGATATCATAATATAACTCCCGGACTAATCTCCTACTAGAAAGCTATACTAACAATAACTACACATATTGAGGTATACATAACATTATTCAACCTCAGCCATTTAGACTGGAAACTCAAAACAGAACAAAACAAATTGATGTTGACGGAGCGATGGATTACCACAGCGACGGCTAATAACTGACCATACATGAACCTTATTCTAATAACATAAACGCTATATTTGGTTAGATATAAATAGAAGCCGCACATGTTACAAACATTCTTGAAATAGTCACTAAGTTCTGGCGAGCGTTCGTCGCCTGTATGTAAACAAATAAAGACTTTTGTTTGTAAGAACTTATTGTATTCGTACGTATAAATACTAAATAGGCGCATTATTATTAGGCATATTACGAAATTTATTTATTGAACTCCGGAATCATCATAAATACCATAGCAACCAGTTTCTTTGAGGAGCAATCAAATAGGTACCTACTTGTCTATAGGTAACCAATTGTTACTTTTGTTTAATTTTTGTACGATGTGTCTCTGCATACCTTTTTGTCTTTAGCATGGATAATATATTATATATTTGGTATCCTATTTACGAGAATTTGTGATTGGTTTTGCTGTTACACATTGTTTGACAGCCTGTTTTTGTTAACTGAATAAAAAAAAATAAAGAATACAGCAAGCAATTCACTTATGCCAGGTTAGACTTATTTATTTAGAAATAAATATCTTACTAAGTTCCAACACTTATACGTTACGGTTTACATATGTAAGTCTGAATTGGTGCAAGTAAATCGCATCATGTATAGCCGCCAACAGTCTCAAGGATTTACCCACATTGCAAGCGAGATGCATAGAAATTAAGTTCTGCAGACGCTAGAGAATGTATAAAGGGAACGCTATTGAACTTGAAAGCACGCATGCGGCCCGCGGCGCATGACATAAGCTGCGAGGGGGCGACGCGCGCGCAGCGTGCAATAGGGCACTGAGGCAAGAGCGATAAGCGGGAATGTACAAGTTGTAGAATATTCTTTAAACTGCAGGAACATACTCGAAAGTATCCGAGAAATTTCATGAGAATTTAATAGTAAGTTCCTGTGAGAACTTATAAAAATGTGTTATAAATTATTAGAATCACAAATAAGTACCTAAACAAGTACATGTAACGGTCTTAGTTTGATTACAATACTTGTCTTTATTTCCGAGAACAATCTCTATGGAAGTATGAAACTTCTCCTTAGTACAATGCTAAAAACTATACAGTCAAGTGCAAAAATAAGTATCGAAAGAATCCATTCATAAATATGTTACGACGTTCTTATTACACAGAATTAGAGTGCACTGGGACATATTTTTGAACGTTTTTGTGTACCCCTTATTTTGTCTTCGACTGTACAAAGAATTGATAAAGTGTTAGACTAGAGAATTTAACAGCTTGCGGGATTAAAAATTACTTATCTGTACCTACAAGGCAGAAAATGAAGTTAAAAATTTGTAAAGTCATGTGATTTTTTATGAATATATGCCTAAATTGGCCGCGTTATTAACGCAGACATGATAACAGTGCCGTGTGGCAGAACACATTTGTCACTATACTAAATCTCCCCGTGTGTAGGTATCGTAAGAGTCGACCAAGGGATTGTTGTGACAATGAATAATCGTTTATAAAAGATAGATGATGGGCAGCAGCATTATCACCACTGCGATCGCCAACCCGCTTGCCCAGCGTATTTAATGGGTAGATTGCAAAAAAAAAATTACATAGTTTGTGTTACATAGTAAAATTTTATGTAACTACTTTTGGAAGTGAAAAAAGACGTCAAATTAAAATTCTCTATGAACGATCTACAATACGCACCTATATTTTTTAAATATAACGCCTTTTTCTACTGCCAAAGGTTGTCGGACAGAGTAAACAGTATAAATATTTTTTTTTCTAATGTTTATGGCTTGGATACTAGCCATATAAATAATTAGTGTGACTATAACTCTCGTGACACAATTGACGCGATCGTGATTTTTGTTTTGATTAAGGTTAAGGCCTTGCACATTTTTCGCAGTCGACCCTTAAGGACCGTATCGAATTATAAGTAGACAAGATAAAAGTGACACAACTTTAATATTAAGTAATATTTTGAAATAAAACTAAAACTAAATTAAAATATAACACTTTTTCTAGAACTATGTTCTAAAGAGACTGCCATAGGACCCCTATTTAGCCGTCAATCTTACTTTCTTCTGGATGTCCTTCATTCGATTTTGGACGACAACATTTGCTATATTTCCTGACACCCTGTTTCTTTTTTTTTTAAGTCGTCGGCTGATGTTGCAGCTCTGGCATTTTTTGAAGCTGCCGCTTCATAAAAGCCAAGTACCTTTCGATTGGGGGTACTTCAGGGCACTTGGAGGTATTCATGTCTTTTTCGACTATATCAACCTTGTTTGTTTTATGCCATTCAAGGGTGGCTTTCGAGTAATAGCATGACGCCAAATCAGGCCAAAACAAAGTAGGCATCCTATGCTTTTTAATGAGAGGCAGCAGTCTTATTTTTTAAATACTCTTCTTGGTATACTTCAGCGTTTAAACTACCTGTGGTGAAACAAAATTGAAACGCATGCTACGTTGACAAATTGCTTGCCATACGAGTATTATTTACCAATTTTTTCAACACTGATGGTTGTATCTTGTTTAGAGAGAATTTTTCCAGCGGGCATGGTACAATACTAAGGTCCAGGGGTCGTTTATAAATCTAGTTTGCAGTACATTTCGTCGTCCATGATAATACATTGCTTTTTCTTAGTCAGCACATGATCATACAGTTTACTTGTCCGTTTTATAACTGATACGACTTTTTTTCATCTCTTTTAGGTTGTTTCTGTTTTTCATATGTCTTTAGATTACGTCTCTTTTTAATTTTTTGTATCATAAAAGACGGAGTTTTCGCTTTTTTGGTAGCATTGGACAGAAAGAGTTGGATTTTGTAAAAATATTCGTACTACTTTCTTATGCAACGCTGGGTCCCATGGTCCCTGTTTTCTTCCACTCTTGGGCAGATATTCTAAAGTTAATGTGTTGGCGAACTTATTTATCGGTTTGTATATGCCTGCAGAAGTGAACTTATACTTTTTAACGAGCTTTCTTATTGTTATGCCCTTAATTTTACACCAGTCGTCCAAAATTATTTTCCGTGTCTCTAAGTTAATCAGATCCATTTCATTGATTTTAACGGAATAACATATTGTTTCGGACCTTAAATCATACCCATTAATAGGGTTCATAATATACTGAACAGTTTTTGTTATATAAAGTTGAGTACACGTATTTATAGGGCCCTAAAGTTGTCTACTTACATTTAGATACGGTCCTTATGTTATCATCATTATCATAAAATCTGATGTTCCCCGCCCCCGCCTGTGCCGTGCGGCGGCGCCGGAAGCCCTCCCCTCCCCGCGCCGCGTTCATTGATGGATGCTTCTGCTCAATGGACTGCGCAAGCGCTCGTATTACTCTACTCGCACCGCCGGCGAAAGAACTATCCAGTTATCATCATTATATCAACGTAATGTAATAATTTACCTACTAATGTCATGTCATTGTTTCGTCACATAATTGAAATATTGCGAAATACAGAAGTAGCGAAATATCTATTTTTGTTTTGCGAACCTTCCGAATCTACACGGTGTAACACAAGGAATTCCTTAAGGTGCGTTCAAACCAAAAGAGCATTCGTTGTTCTATCCCCCGTTCTACGAAATCAACCAATCATGTTTTGTGTAACGATCGAATTTCGTAGAGTGGGGGGTTAGAATAGCGAATGCTCTTTTGGTTTGAATGCACCTTGAAGTCGTGAGAAGCAAATAAAATTGACGAACACATTTCTGACCTCTCGGATATTTGTAAGAGGATTATTTATTTGATGTACGAAGCCTATCAAGTACTTACCGTATTTCAACCATTGTCTCGTACTCAAATCCAAGAAATGTCAAGCGATTGGAACAAAAAACCAAAAGACTGCGCGGACAGTTTCGAAGCTCACAATGGAATTTATATCGACAACTTGCTATAAAGATAAAGTGAAAAGGTACCGTGACATCTCAATTTTTATAAAGGTTATTGCCGTCTTTTGTTTTTTGGTTTTATTCTTTCAATATTTTTATAAAGTCAAGTTTGCAGTTCACAATCGCATTGTTTCACGACATAGTAGATCTAGAAATCTAGATCGGTCTAGCAGTTCTAGCGGACACCGGGTTTGCCTTTGTAAATTTTTGACAATCAAATATACTTCAGATACCTACTGTCTTATGTAAAGAGCGTCGATCTACCGCAAACCTTAAAAAAACATAAATTTTGGGCATGTGTCTCTGTCACACTGATGATGCCTTTGTTGGGGTAGCAGAGACACAGATACCCGAAATTTACGATTAAGTTCTAGGCCTACAACAGAGCTCAAAAAAACATAACATCCAAAATGCTATTTTAAGCTTTAACTTCAGCCTTCCAATATCTACAGATTTTTACGAGTAGCCATGATGTTTTGAAGGTTTACTTTATTTAAGACTGCTTATAACAAAACTATCCAACATGTATTACAGACGTATAAATCAACTATTTTTCCTTCCTTGGGTTGGCTGCTAATAACAAGGGCAAGTACTTATTGAGGACTTCAATAGTGATGTAAAAAGTATAGAGAATAACTTCCCAAAAGAAGTTCTCGAAAAGATTGTTCGCTTTTTAATCACACTTGATTGGACACATTCCCGTGTGTTTAACTGTTTACATCATCTTCGTTGGAGGTAGCTCATAAATACTCATAATATATAATTATACACAAGCGACACACTTCATTGCACTAGTGATGCTTTTAACTCCCCCATTAGCTAACGGAAACACCAAATCGTGTTAAAACACCCCTCGATCCAGTCCGGTGAGTGTTCGGTTTTTATGCAGAAGGCCGAGTGTAGGTAATAAAGTCACTTTTTCTGTCCCTATGTCCCTTTGTACGCTTAAATCTTTAAAACTACGCAACGGATTTTGATGAGATTTTTTTTTATAGGTAGAGTAATTCAAGAGGAAGGTTTTTATGTTGGTCTAGTACCAGTGCGCAGCCGGGGCGGGTCGCTAGTAATTTATAAAAAACGTCTCGATCGCGTTTACGTTTTCATCGCCATTTGTATGAAATTGAGACGTTTTTTATAAGTTATTACCTACACTCGGCCTTCGATTGGTTCAAACAGAAGCCGTAGCCGTACCATGATTTTGCAAGTAGGTACCTATCGATTACGTTAGGTTTTACTCGATATGTAAAACAGGCTGTCGCGCTCGCTCCAATAAATAGGTAAGTGAGAGCGCGATAGAATGCTTTACGTTTTTTTATTTAACCTGTACTACATACTTATGTTTTTGCTCTTACTTGTAGCGTAGCGACTGCAGTCACTTAACTTCATTGGCTGACGTATCCACTAAGTTTCTTTCAAAATCTGTAAGTACCGGTCACCATCAATTTCAAATCCAGGGAAGGTTTCCTAAGACTAATTTAGCGTAGCAGTAGCAGCGACACGGGATCCGATGATTATCCTCGCTGACGGAATATTGACACTAGTAATGTTGTGAGCTAGGGACTAATGAACTCTTTTGTCGAACGTAGAGCAGTCATTTTGCAAACGCTTTTTTAAATAACTTTGCACCTCCCGTGGTAAGGACGAACAAGCTGCCGTATAGGTAAGTCCACGTAGTAATTATACTTCTCGTTTGAATACATTGAATAACCGTAACTGAGCCGTTATATAACTTTAATAACAATCTACCTACAGTATAATGCTAATGCAATCTAATTATAGGCAATTAGACAATTACGGTATTCAATGAAAAAGCGTAATTGTTAGCAGCATCAATCAAGGCACACACACGTTATTTATAAGTCTTATAACACTTTACATAAAGTTTCAACTTACATAAAGATGTATTACTTACTTAAGTACCTACCTACGAGGAAATTTAAGTACCTACTACCAATGGCATTTGATCCCCGCTCTGGATCATGGAGCCTGGCTTGCTATCGCGAACACCGAAGTTCGTAAACTTCGGGGATTTTTATCTCTCACTCTAATAGGGTTGCCAACCGTACTATATAATATAGTATTGTACTATATTTCAGCCCTCCGTACTATATACTGTTGGAAAAATATATAGTACGCAAAAATACTATATTTTGAGGGGTCCTTATGCTTTGTACTGGTAAAAAAATAATATGCTTCTCGTGTCTGTGCGTCACAAATTTTGCAATACGATTTGCACTCGAATACATTATGTAAGTTTCCGAACGTGATTCCAGACCTAGACGTCAATGTCAGATGTCATCTGTCGCTGTCACTGTCAATGTGAGTCAAATTTGGCCAAGACTCATTAAGTGTCAGTGTCAATTGTCAACGGTATAGTTAGCGAGCGACTTTGGCGCCAACTAATTTGAGCTGGCTTTGCCAAATTCAAAAATTAAATTTAAAAAATAATATAGATTTTGAGGAATGTGAAAAAATTATTCAATTGTTAAATTTAGAAACTAGATTGAATCTAGACATGGACGAATTCTACAATGAACTAGGCATTGTTAATACGATTTATGAGAAAATTAGATGTAGTCCTGATTTTTTAAGATTATCAACAGACCAAAAATGGGTAAATAGTTTAAAGGACAATGATGACAATTTGCAAAATTGTAAAAAAAATATGGCATTTCTGCTATCTGTTCCTGCCACTTCAGCATTTACAGAGAGAATCTTTTCTGTAATGAAATTGAAGTGGCGTGAAGAGAGGAACAGAGCAAACCTATCATTAGTCAAAAATAAGTTGTTGATTTATATTAATTTATCATTTAATTGTGAGGATTCATATAACACCTTTATTAAAAACCAAAAATTGATTAAATTGGCACAAGGTACAAAGAAGTATAACTTTAAAGCTCAGTAAAGATAAGGAACATAAGGATGAGGACTAAGGACAAATAGAAATAAATGGTGTATATGTATATTATAGTTTAAAATGAGGTTTTATTCATTACTGCCTTTCCCATAGTATATTTCATACATTTTCTTTATCTCCAATCTTATTATGCATGTGTTAGAGTTGGTTGCTCTGAAGAATAAGTGAAGCATAAGTTAAAAGTATGAAACTCTAATAACGGTAACCAACTAGACACTTCTTTAAAACTATGGTAAGTGTAGTTAAACAAACTTTGCATGCGTTTTAACCTTTTTCTCTAGTGTACTATATTTTTTTGGGTGTACTATATCTTTTTAGACGAAAATTTGAAAAATA
>JALPQI010027693.1:0-12678 GCA_025490895.1 Thaumatotibia leucotreta
AAATGCGAGACACATATCAGGATAAAAGGCGAAGGATCTATACGCTCAGGATTTAAAATAAAAAAGTATCCTAGAAATAGATAGACATATAGGTATTACATAAATCATTTATCCGTTATTCTAGTCGATGGTTTTACCCCTAAGGTCAGAATTAGGGCATGCAAACCGGTTCTGGAAAGTATGAAAAACCGGTTAATAACCGGTTATGCATCGTAATCTCATACAAATAAAAACCGTTTTGCCCGTCCCAGGGACCGAAACCGTTATTATCTCCATACAAAAAGAACGGTTCTTTTTCGTTCTTCGGTATACAAATTGTAAGTTAATGGAGTAATTTAAAAATATGATATTGTAAATTACATAAAATGTTGAGCAGTACATAAACAGCATTTTAAAATATTGGGCTATTTCAAGGTTTTTGTAAAATACCGGTTCCGGCCCCTGACCCGCCCTAGTCAGAATCTGACAAAAATGACCGTCGATATAAACGCGACCAAAACCCTGTCCGATTTCACCTCACAATAAACCGCAACTAAGTCGGCCAATCGGGGACATAAATGGAAACGTTGATGGGGAAAGCAATCAGCAAATGTCGCTATCGTCGTGATGTGATGTGTATTTCGCTTAAATAATCGGAACCTTGTGCCGTGTGGTGACGGCAGTAAGAATACATTTGTCACCACCCCAACTCCTCCTGCGGGTGTCGTAAGAGCAAGAGCCGACTAAGGGATTGTAGTGTCACTGACCATTATTTGACAAAATATTGATGATGGGCAGCAGCGTCATCATAGTGGACACATTACTGCGATCGCCAATCCGCTTGCCCAGCGTGGCGATTATAGGCATTTCTCTCCTAATGCGTCCATACGCATAGTTAATAGGAGAGGCCTACGTCCAGCAGTGGACTATCATAGGCTGATGATGATGATGATGATGATGATGATGATGAATCGGAACCTTAATCTCAATGACAATAGTCAGGGTCGAAAGTGACCCATTAAACTCGAGATATTTCTGGCGCTCAAACGTAGTGAGAACTTTTATTTTCATTTCGAATTTAAGGAAAGTAAAAGAATCCATTCAGTTTCAATAAAAATTACTTTCGACCCGTGGGACGGAAGAGCAACTTTCGACCCGCTGAACTACATACGAAAATTTAACGTTCCGATGAGAAGAAATGAAAAATTACTTTCGTGGAAGGAGAGCAACTTTCGAACCGTCCAACTATGTACGAAAATGTAACTTTCAGGAGAGATGATAAATATATTCGACAGATTTTATTGCTTTTATTAGTATTGAGTTCTGACAGCAATGCCAGTGAACATTAGGTTCTTTGTTTCAGCAGTTAAGGTGCATTCAGACCAAGCGAACATTCGCTATTCTAACCTCCCACTCTACGAAATTTGATCGGTACACAAAACGTGATTGGTTGATTTCGTAGAGCGGGGGATAGAACATACATTTTATTTAAGTAGTAATTTTTTTTCTAAATATTAGACGTAAAATACCAAACAAAAAAGACCACGATCGCAAACGTCAAAGGTGCGAATCGAACCCACTAGTACTCAGCTTTTGTGGCTGATGCCTGAACCGCTCGGCCACTCGGTCTTAACGTAAAGTTTATCTGTTTTTGTAATTTATTGTAATTACCTATCTGCTTTTTTAACCTGGTGATATTCAACACATGTGTTTGTTTCATTTTGTATTCGATGATAATTCGACATGGTGAAATTAAATATCACAATACAAAACTACAGTGTTTCTATTTACCTTTCATTACTTTGTGTGGACCAAGTGATAGAAAGAGCGGAGGTAGTGTCGTATCAGTATGTCAAAGTGCTAGCACAAGATAGAGAACTTGAAGTTACTCCACCGACAAGAGAATAAATAAATATCTTGGGACATCTTACACAAATCGATCTAGTCCCACGGTAAGCTCAATTAAGGCTTGTGATATGGACCAGGCGACGATATATATAATACATATAGATACTTAAATACATACACAGCCAGGACCAAGGAACAAACATTTGTGATAAATAAAACACAAATAATGCCCTCGCCGGGATTCGAACCCGGAACCTCCAGCTTCGTAGGCAGGGTCACAATTTACATTTTTTACTTTCAACTGAAAAATGGTATACAACCATGTCAAAATTAAAAATAGTTTGAAATGTGATTTATTAACGTTACTTTAACATGTCTCATACAGAGTGCAGAGTGGCCTACCAATTGGTTGAGTATACATATATCTACATACATTACATACTACAACAAGAGGCACTTTCAGAAATAAGAAAAATAGAGGTAATTTATACATGGATATTGCGTCACGTCAACAATTACGAAATGATTTGTCACATAAATAAAGAAGCGAGACACCGTCAAAAAGTAGCCGGAAAAAACATCGCGTGATCTGTCAGTGAAAATTATCCTTTGAGTAAGATAATCACCAGCAACTTACAGTTAGCGGCAAAATTATGTATCCATTTATCCACCTTATGTCAATGGAATTACGTGAAAACGTGTATACATCTGTATGCCTTTGATTGTAAATCATGGCAGGGTAGATATTATCGCTCGTGTACGCTAATTACACACGCCTGGCAACCCTAAGGCAGGGTTTACACAGTCTGAATCCGAATCAGAATTCGTAAATTGAATTGTCTGAATTCCGGAGCATTGCTTCAATTTTATTTCCGGTTGATCAATTGTCTAACGCAGCTCTTTAAATAAAAAAATACTTTGGAAAACTAGCTTGTTAAAGTAGAAAAAAAGCAGCTAATTCAAAAAAATTAGGCGCAAAGATTTGGGTTTTCTTAAAAAAAATTGAATTTGCCGCCTTTTTCTACTGAGCAGGCAGAGTATATTTTTATTTGAATTAAAAGTCGAATTAGTATTGTAATGCCTTAGTCCTTATTATTAATAAGAAAATTCTACTAAAAAATCTATCCTCCTAAGGCCCAGCCATATAAGAGAAACTTCCTAAATTCGTCATCAATTTTTTTATTTACATCACAGGAAAGTTCTTTTCAGTTTGTCAGATTTCCGAAACAAAATAAAGGCAACTGTGTTTTAATCAAATATCATTTAAAATTGTTCGATTTTTAAAGTCCTATAGGTAGGACCATGGGCCCTACGAGGTCAAAATGTAGTCGTCGCAGACATGGTGCATCCAGAATCCTTAAACCAGATTTTTATGACTTCGTAGTTCGTAGTCTTCGTTAACATTCTGACGGATCATTCAGATAAATTAATTATTTGTAAAAAACTGCCCATTAAGGTTAGAAAGCACAAAGCAGCAATTAAGCTACTTTTTATCCAGCAAAAACAGTCACGTCAGCAATTTCGCGCATCAGCAAAATTACTTAGACGTGACATCCATCTGTGTAAAAGGTCCTTACGTATTATTGATGCGTGAAAAGCTGACAGGAGGCTTACCACAAACTTCGAAACTCGTAAACTTTGAGCATCTATCTCTTTCTCCTCAATGAAGGCGTCATCAGTATGATAGAGAAAGATGCCTCTTATGATTTTCGCGGTAGGACTACAGGTTTCGCGTGGTACAGTTGTCAAAATATGTTGCACCTTCGTACAAAGCAATAAGAATAAGATAGTCGTGAAAACATTTTGATGGTATGTACTTGGGTCATTGACCTAAAGCCGTCGGACAAAAAGAGTATTTGGCATTGTTGTTTGGTTGAAAGTTGTACTAATTAACAAGAATGTTATTTTATGTGTGGCACCCGCTCTGACTTTAAGAGTAGAGTGGTCGAGATAAAGGCGAGGAGCCGAACGTGTTAGCCATGTTAATGTATTTTACGACTTTCAGGACTTTTATTGGCATTGTATGAATATTCTGACCATCTTGGCAGCTTTGATCAGCTTGGCAGTAGAAAAAAGTGGGAAATTAAAATGTTCTATGGGCACTTGGGCAGCCAACTTTTTGCGTATTTTTTTTTAAATTGCCGTCTTTTATTTCTGACAGGCTGATTGGCCAGAGTATATTCACAAATTAAATCAAGAACTATCAATTAATTTGTCAGCGTCCGTAGCCTAGTTGGTAGTGACCCCACCTACGAAACTGGAGGTTCCGGGTTCAAATCCCGGCGAGGGCATTATTTCTGTATTTATTTATCGCAAATATTTGTTCCTTGTATCTACATGTATCTATCTATTATATACAGGATGTTTTTTTTTTTTTCGACCGTTCAAATTCTACGCAGTGAATGTGTAGGTCATACTCACCAACTTTTACTATGGGGACAACGTCGAAATCGCGAAAAAAAAATCAGCTGTTTCATACAAATTGGCGGCATTACGCCGGCCGAAATGTATGAAACAGCTGATTTTTTTTTCGCGATTTCGACTTTGTCCCCATAGTAAAAGTTGGTCAGTATGACCTACACATTCACTACGTAGAATTTGAACGGTCGAAAAAAAAAACAACCTGTATATCGTCACTTGGTACGCACATCACAAGGATATTAAATTGAGCTTACCATTTGACTAAGGACTGATTTTTCAATCCCCAGTTAACAGTATGTGTCAAATAAATGTTAGCTCTGTCCTTTTTTGACTGATGATTTTAGAAATGGATGGTGATAATTTTAACTAATGGATAGGTTTATTTGGCGATTGAAAAATCAGCCCTAAGTCCATTTGTACATGATGTCCCAAGATATTTATTTATTATTTATTTTAATATTTTCAGGACCCCTCCCCCCCCCCCCCTAGCCAATATGACGTGTAATTTTTTGCCAACTTAAGTAGTCCTTTTAATAACACTTGAATTTACGTATTTTGTTACACACGTGATGGGAAAAACCTTTTTTGCCAACTACGAGCCAAATGTCCGCGAAGTTTTAAAACTCAGTTGAGGATTTGACATCTGGTTATGTTTTAAAAAAAGGATGCTGTTCAGCAGAGAGTGACAAAAAATTACACGTGATTGGTCCGATGACCCCCCCCTCCCCTATGATGATAATTGGTGATTTTTTCTTGACCCCCCCCTCCCCCTATACAGTATGACGTGATTAATGGACAAGCCCTAAGTACCTATCCAAAGTTTATGAATGATGTAACTTTTTAAGATAATATTGAACTTGGCAGGTGCCACAATGTCGTAACAGATGTGCTTACCATAGACAAAATCAACTGTGAAAGACTCTGGTGGATTCGAACCCGCTTCCTCCGGATTGCTGGTCCAACGTGCTTCCAATTACACCAGACGACCTTCCGTGAATCACACCGAATTTAGTCAATGGTATTGTGAAACTAATCACTAGCGACATCTGTACTTAATGTTTCGAAGGTACTACATACAACCTTAAGCCAGGTTCCATCTCAACAGCAAGGGCCTACCTTAAAGTGAAGCCCTTTAATCTTGCTTGGCCCATAAATCCCGCTTTCCATACATAAAATGATGCACTACCCCATAAAATAATGCAACCTACATGCAATATACGCTGTTACGCCTATTAAAGTGTCGACCACACGTGCATATGTCTCACCCCCTCCCGCAGTTTTACTACCCCCCTTCATACCCCTTTTTACCCCCTTCAGGAAATTGTGAAGCGAGGTATGAAACTTTATTGTTTACTGCCGCTTTACTTCATACATCAAGATAAATTGCGTACAGATGGTTAACTTCCATACAATATTAAGGTTTTTGTGGATGTGACTAGGGTAACTAGGGTTGTCAAATATTCTTTTCAGATGTACAGGGTATTAAGTCTAATACGGGCGAAGCTATTAATGAGAGTTAGTTTAGGCCATAATAAGGACAGTTAGATAACTTTTACTTAAAATTAGAGCAATAATTATACCATAATAATTCGGAACGCAATGTAGAGCAACACACTCAAGTTAAACGCTCGTTGACAGCTAATTTCAAAAGTAGATGACATAACTGCCATATCAATATCAAATGTTCGTACCTACATTGCTACTCCGAAAATCTTAAAAAAAAACCCTAAACATATAGGTAGTCAGCAGTTCTGTACAAAATATACCTCCTTTAGCTATTTAGTATAGAACTATTTCAGTGAATAAGTATATAATACATACATTATAAGCTTAGCTTATGATGTATGTATTATGTATTGTACGCTTGGCAATTTAATTTTAGACGCTATTATTTCTCATAATACTGTCTCCGCATTTAAATACTTCATAATGGAATGTGACAGATATTCTATAGTCACATCCAGCTTTGACGCTAATGTGATATATTAGCAAATACAGTATTTCCTAAGATTGTACCTATACACAAAATCTAAGCCTTAAGGTTATACTTCAATCTCGGATCTACAGCAATCAATTCATAGTATTGTCACCTTTATTACGATCAGAATAAGGGTGAATTTTCTATCAAGTGAATGTGACATCAGTTACGAGGGTGAGTAAGTAAGCGGCGATATTTGAAATATCGCCGACTCGCCTTTACTATTCGCAACCATAAAATCTAGCCAGACATTCTGCCAGACTCGTCTTCGGTCATAAAACGTAGCTAAAATAAGCCATAAAATATTGTCTGAGCATTTAAATTTATCTGAGTAACCAAGTATGGCCGACCGGAGCAGCTTTTCTTACTAATTGTAATAAAATTTGAGTCCCAGCATAATTCTGCGAATAACCGGAATCGTAAATCTTGATGAATTTTGATAAGCTGTTAAGAGCGCTTTCAGTATTATGAGCGTGGGTTTTGATCCTAAATACAGGGTTATTGGAAGACCGATGCAAAGGAGATGAAGTAGGTAACTATAGACCATTAGAATGATTTAAGCCATAGTAGTCTTTGACGGCGACAACTATGGTTTAAATCATTCTAAATGGCCAAAACAAGAAATCACTCAAAAATTTGCCGTTTATTTTAAACTTTGAGTATTTTGGCTAAAAAAAAGTCAGACTTCGTCAAAGACATCCATGGCTTGAATGGTCTAAATGGTCTATATTTACTTCATCTTAAAGCTTTACAGCAGTCTTCCAGTGTGCTAGTATAGCTAGCAAGGCCATTTGGGTAAGTAAGTAAACAAGGGCAGAAAAAAAAACAAAATACGACCATTGGCACCAAAACATTTTTGTAGTTTTATTACGGATATAAAACTACAGAATAGTTAATTACCGATACAAGTGCGAAAAAAACGAATTTCCATTTCGCACGTCGTATAGTACGTTTTTCAGTACAGACGATTTTCCGAAGTTTAGATTGGAGAAATGAACCACTTCTCGCAGTAGCGCGTAAAAAAAGCATCATATGTACTGAAGCTGTTTTTAATTATTTCATCCACTTTATTGTATAGTCTGTATTGATGATGTACTTCGGCCAACAAGCTTTTCGTCTATAGAAAAAAGCAGCAAATTAAGGTTGGCCAGAGTAGGTATATAAAATTAATCTGGTCAAGGCTAAATCGATTGCTAAAACACCCACATCGATATTGTATCTGTGATTCATTGACCTATTAATGTTACAAAAATATGTCTGGTAAAAAATATCAACAAAAATACATTCAACATGATGCCATTTCAAAGACATAAAATCTGTGCGTACAAAGTGTTCGAAAATTAAAAAAAAACAAACCGCGTACCTAATTTCATCGGTCAGTGACCCGAGCCGGTTTTTAAGCAGCTGTAAATCAACTTCGTTATTAGACGGCGTAGTAAGGCTCAGCGCTGCAGAGCGCTACAGCTGCTACACGGTTTCAGTGTTGACGTTTACGCGCGAAAAGTTTTACGATCCGCAGACGTCGCGGCGCGTCAACCAGTGATGTGACAGGTAATGTTATAGTCGGTTTTTGTTATAGTTATGGCTACATTATTTTTGTATAAATAGTCGATATTTTTACTTTTATCGCTTCAGACGACTAAGTAATGATAATGATGTGAATGATCTTAGTTTGTATAAATAACGTGTGAAATTTCCAAAGCTTTTACAAAATTGCTAGTCATCAACTTTCAAATATCATTTACAGGCCAGAGTGGCACTAGTGGCAGCAAAGTCATCAAAAATCATTATACAAATAGATATTCTAATACTATATTTAAATTTGATCATAAACTAGACTCAACGACAACACCGATTATTTTATAAAGATTTGTAATAGATACCGCGATGTTCATGTATTCTAGTATCAGAAATCAGGATCTAAAGTAGGTAGCGGAAAACGAATAAAATGACGTTTACTTTACCGACACGAGCAAGACTGTTTATGATAATTACATTATGTTAGCATTATATTATCGAGTCCTTATGCATTTAGTATCACAAAATGATATCTAAAGACGCGTTAGTTGCCGCGCCACATTGTATGTTAAGTTGGTATTATATTGCTATTGAATTTCTATTTCAGAAATGGAATTATTTCCCTAGATATTTAAATACGCGAATATATAAAGAGCAGATAAGATTTATTGATTGTAATTGGTTAATCTAAAGGTGCATTCAGACCAAACGAGTATTCGCTATTCTAACCCCCTACTCTACGAAATTCGATCCTTACACAAAACGTGATTCGTTGATTTCGTAGAGTGGGGGATAGAATAGCGAATGCTCGTTTGGTCTGAATGCACTTTTACGGTACACTTGTGATTTATACCTGTTTTATACCTCAAAAGTTTACAACTTTTAAAAAGTGCAGTCTTTTATTACACACTTAATTATATAAAGATTTCCATTTGTATTAAATTAAAAGTTACATGCTTTTAAGAAACAGAACCCTGGAGTTTATTGCATACTAATAAATTATAAGTTTAACTACTCGTACCACTAGACGAAGAATAAAAATTATACTTCCCAAGTTCCCATATAGTCGGTATACTTACTAACTAAACCTCGGATCTACAGCAATCGATTCAATGTAAATGTCACCTTTCTTTCACTTTGAATACGGGTGTTTTTTCTATCAAGTGAGTGTTACAGATACAAGGTTGAGTAAGTATAGAAATAAATATAAATATTATTTGAAATTATTCAAATAATAAAGTTATTCGACAAAACATACAAAATTTACACTATAATAATTATACCTCGATATTTTTTTGGCAGGAACAAGAGATTGACAAAATTAAACATCGACATAACCTGTTGACGAAATCCTGTCATAAAAATACTAATAAAATGATGGATACTGAATACAAGATATGAGAAAAATAATGTATCAAAATGATACACCTACCTATAATTTGCATTCTTGTAGTTTATCTCTAAGCTACGGCACATTATTTATTTATTAAATTGATTATAGACTTATCGATAACAGTTATGTCGATGTTTAATTTTGTCAATCTCTCGTTCCTGCTACAAAAATATCGAGGTATCATCATCATCATCATCATCATATCAGCCGAAAGACGTCCACTGCTGAACATAGGCCTCCCCCAAAGATTGCCACAATGACCGGTCCTGCGCCACCCGCATCCAGCGGACTCCTGCGACCTTCACCAGGTCATCGGTCCACCTTGTGGGGGGCCTACCCACGCTACGCCTTCCGGTACGTGGCCGCCACTCAAGAACCTTCCCGCCCCAACGGCCATCGGTTCTACGCGCAATGTGCCCCGCCCACTGCCACTTCAGTTTAGCGATTCGGAGAGCTATTTCGGTTACTTTGGTTCTGCTGCGGATGGTCTCATTTTTAATCCGATCACGCAGAGAGACTCCTAGCATAGCCCTCTCCATTGCCCTTTGGGTGACTTTGAGCCTTCTTATGAGGCCCATTGTAACCGGCCACGTTTCAGTACCGTATGTCATCACTGGCAACACACACTGATTAAAGACTTTCGTCTTCAAACACTGCGGAATATTGGACGAAAATATGTGTCGTAGCTTCCCGAACGCTGCCCAACCGAGTCGGATTCGACGATTGACCTCTTTCTCGAAGTTGGACCTACCTAACTGAATAGTTTGCCCTAGGTATATATATTCGTCTACAACTTCGAGTGTAAAGTCTCCGATTATTACGGGAGTTGGTGCTACATGGGAATTCGACATGATTTTCGTCTTATCCATGTTCATCCTAAGACCAACTCGCTCGGAGGCTTTACTGAGGTCAACGAGCATAGTACTTAAGTCCTCCAAGGTCTCAGCCAAGACTACTATATCGTCAGCGAATCGAAGGTGAGTGAGGTACTCGCCGTTTATGTTGATACCCAGCCTTCTCCAGTCCAGAGTCTTAAAGACATCCTCCAGTGCAGCGGTAAACAGCTTAGGGGAGATAACATCTCCTTGCCTAACTCCCCGCTGCAGCAGAATAGGTTTCGAGCTCTGGTCTTGGAGTCGGACTGACATTGTGGCGCTCTCGTATAAACACTTCAACACCTCGATATAGCGGTAGTCGACTTGGCACCGTTGGAGAGACTGTAGTACTGCCCAGGTTTCGATCGAATCGAAGGCTTTCTCGTAGTCCACAAACGCTAAACAGAGGGGCAGGTTATATTCTTCGGTCTTCTGTATAACCTGGCGAAGCGTATGGATGTGGTCTACGGTACTAAAGCCTCTTCGGAAACCGGCTTGTTCGGGAGGCTGGAAGTCATCAAGCCTGCGTGCAAGACGATTCGTAATGACTCTTGAAAACAGCTTATAGACATGGCTCAGAAGTGAGATGGGTCGGTAGTTCTTCAATAAAGCGTTGTCACCTTTTTTGAAGAACAGTACCACCACACCTCTGTTCCATGCCTTTGGCGTTCTCCCTTCCAGTAAGACGGAATTGAACAACTTCTGAAGGGCCGTAAGGATCGGTTTACCACCCGCCTTCAGAAGCTCAGCTGTAATTCCGTCCTCCCCAGGCGCCTTGTTATTTTTGAGCTGTTCAAGAGCCATTCTAATCTCGCACAGGCTGATGTCCGGGATATCTTCTGTATAGTGTCGGGTCAGTCTAGCTCTGAGGTCTTCCGCTAGATCAACTTCGGGTCTGCTAGTTGACGTGTACAGCTGTCCATAAAAACCCTCTATCTCACTCAGCAGCTCAGATCTGGATGTGACGATTCTACCATCCTCAGTCTTTAATTTGGCGAGCTGGCTTTGCCCAACAGACAGATCCCTTGCAAAAACTTTAGAGCCCTTGTTCCGCTCGATGGCTTCTTCTATACACTTGGTACGGAATCTTGGTATCGAGGTATAATAATAATATATTATTTTATATTAAGGGGAGTGGAAAAAAAACTTCCGCCTTTTTAACTAAGTACTGTTTGCAGGATATTGTTTGTATGTTTTGTATTAGCATTTGCATTTTTTCAAGTATTTAACTAGTAGAGTATTGTGAAATAATTATTCCACATTCCGAAAATGCAGCTTGATACTACCTACCAGTCAGGTACTGGGGAAATATAAATATAATTGCTTCCTAAATTAAGTAGTTATTTTTTGATTTCGGGAATTTTCGATCGAGGAATTAATATCGTATAGGCGTCAAAAAATGTTTAGTATGCTTTTTATGGTTACATATAATGAAAAACCCAAATATTTTTTGTTAATTATTGCATTTATATAACGGTTAAACAAATAACACTCATCTACCTATGCATGATTGCGTGTAATTACATAAAAATATACTTAAAGCGAAACAACAAACAATAAAAATTGGCCAAGCGTGCGATATGCTATATAAGAACTGAATGATAATACGGAACTAGAAGCTGTTATATCCGACATTTAGGTACTTAGTCGGCTTATAACATTTGCACATTTAGGGTTAGGGAACTAACTAGGGGTTAACTGGTTAAGTCCATAAACTTTTGACACTACTAATACTATCATTCATTTATTCACCTCGTTACACGCACAGATTATGCATGTTGACCTGTCACTCGAAGTTAACGGTTGCGGCAAAAAACTCGATAACTTCAAATTTCCCTACCTCAACCTTGATCGGAAAATCGATACTTTATCTCTACAGCCGTCACATCACTCAAGGTTCGTTTTACGACCGTCTCGCACCGGCACGGCGTTCCATTTTTAAAATGTGTCTTCGCTTGTGGTAGGTCGTCGGGGCTCAACGGCCAGCGGCCCTACCGCGAACTCCAAAATCCGCAAATTTCGATGATTTGTCTCTCTCACTCTTATAATGCCTTCGGTGGAGTGACAGAGCCAAATCTCCGATATTTATAAACTTCGGTGTTCGCGGTAGCAGACCAGATCCGTATGGGAATTGACTACTACATTTTATGATATTTTTAATGGTGTGAATTGGGTTTATAACGTAATAAATATACATCGCTATCGCGATTGCAAAAACGATTGACTTTAAAGAGATATAAATAGAAATAAACAAGGTAGAAAAAAATATATAAGGGAACTTAGCGTTAGTATGCTGAAGAAATCTGTCCTGTGGAATAAAGCAGCGATTTCGTGCCTAAAAAGGTAGTCATTTCTGAATATGCCCACAAATAAAATTCACATTTCATTCTGTTCATTGAAGACAATTGTAGAGCTCTATTGTCAACCTAGTTCAAATCGGTGGAGATCGCCGGACCAAGAACTTTATATCCAACCTGGACAACGCGACTAATGAGCACTATTGAAACGGAAATAAAGCCTTCGTGCTCAAGATTTTATAATAAAGTCAGAATATTTTCTTCGGTTACCGCGAGGATTACTCATGAAAAAGTCAGAATGTTTGGTCAATCGTTTAAAAGGGGCAGAATTTGTTGTTTTTTTTTTAAATTTCTAAATAAGACTAGTAA